>BHDV01052228.1:231348-262519 GCA_005406045.1 Adoxophyes honmai | reverse complement strand
AATGCTGACAAAATGGGAAGTGGTCAAAATGGGAATTGATTGCGGACGAAGTGGGATTTTGGACGAAGTAGGAATGTGAACGAAATGGGAATGTGGACCAAGTGAACCGAAACGATTTTACAGACCTAAGCATTTTTGTAACGGCACAAAATTCAACTAAGTTTCTCTCTCTGTTCGTCAAGGCTGAATACAAGTAAGGCCAACGGGACCCACAGGTACCTACTTACTGTATTTCAAAAATTACATGTCATGTCAAATAAAACAACTAAATAAGTATCATTTTTTATTTAAAAACATCACCACAGCTGACAGCATACAGAATCACAGCCAAGGGAAATATCCAGTACAAGAGACCTTGTAGCAACAGCAATCAGCATTACCAAGACATCTCAAAAAGGTAGGATTTACCCAAACATTCAATATCACGGTCCTACTGATTGCACAGTTAAGGCTACGTAATTTCGGATCAAAAAACAATGCTTTCTACTTCTATTAGCCGCAAGCCGGGCCACAGCAGCAGCCGCATAGGCCGCCGGTGCAGCCTCCGATGCAACCGTGGCCGCACGTGAAGTATGAGCCAGCCACGCCGCAGCGAGCCCTGAAAACCAAATGCATTAACCGCTTGACCGCCACATTTGTGGCGACACCAGTGCCATGCCACCAAGCCAATGTGCCGTGAGTTACGTGACTGATCTACATCGCGCTGACGGAGTTTTGAAGTTCATTTGCATGATACAACTGCCAATTTCTGCCTGGAGTGATATCTTTTTATAGGCATCTTCGCCAAACATCTATCTGTAGAAATAAATTTCTATCAAATGACAATCAAAATTCCTGCAGCTTAGAGCCTAGTACCACTTATTTGGGTTGGTTTGGTCACGTAGAGGATGGACGAATAAAGACTTAATAAACAGATTTAGACGGAGAATGTGGATGACTGTAGGCCTAGACGGACAAGCCATGACCAAATCGAGGACGTCGTAGAAAAAGGTCAATTTAAGAGTACCTACCAGAAACCGCGGAAGATAATCATGAATGTGCTGTGTAAGCGACTGGATAAAAGTGATATCTCTACCCCTATGGGAAAGAGGACCGACGACGACGACATGTATGTATGTAGCGTCTAGTAACGTTCTTAAATGTCTCTTACCCGTGGATAACCCCAATGTCCCCGCAAGGCGAATTGCAGTTGGCCATAAACGAATGGACGCAGCAGGGCCCCACGTTGCAGTCGTCGATGCGGCGCGCCGCCGGCCCGCACGGGCCCGACAGGTTGCCCTGGCAGCCGAGGCAGCAGTTGCGGACTGGCATCTTCAAAGCTGGAACAAGTAGAACTATTAAGGCCACAGTGGATATTACACAATGTTAGGTTCAGTGGCTATTCCGGTTTGAGAGAGCTCTGTGTTAGACAGATGCAGAGACACCCCGTTGGCGGCCGGCAGGAAATCTTGAAAACCAAACACCAAACAATTTAGATTATCTAGAAATTAAAAGCTACGGAAACAAAAACCATCATGAATCATGAGATGTGAAAGTAATGTTGCTCTTGATTACAAAATTCGTAATTTGCCTAAAGTTATGTAATAGAATACTTACAGTTTTTAATCGAATCCGATTTGTTGATAAATTTTTAATAGGTAGATTTGGTATTGTTATATTTGTATTTTTTTTACAGTTTTTTACGTTTTCTTATAAAAATGGTTAGAAAACAAATGCTTTATTTCATCTTTCAAGTCCAAGATGCCAAATACGGAAGAAGAAAATTTAAGAAAAATTACGCATGTAGTTTTGCATCAACAATAGGTTGTCAAGCTGTCAATAAAACTGGCAACTTACACAGGCGCACTTTTGTGCAAAAAAAGCTAAATTTAAAAATCAAATCTGACACAATAAAAACATTCAATCACAAAACTCCCAAACATCACACCATTTCTAAAAAAAGTGTTACAAAAAAATTCAAAAAAATTGTATACTCTTCTATAAAATTGCAAAAAAATTAAACACAATGCCTCAGCACGGGTGTTACCGGGACTTCAACATCGGGCAGTTCGCGCGGTGCCCCGGCGGCTGCGACCGGCCCTGCGTGCCGTGCTGCGGTTCGTACTGCTGCTCGTCGTGCAGTCCTGGCTGCAGTCCATGCGTACAGGGCTGCTGCTGCTGCCCCACTGGACCCTGCTACAACTGCCACAGCGGCTGCGTCCCCTGAGCGAACATCGTCAACACATCTGAACTGTTGAACCGTCAGGACTAAGCAAGAGGGCGGTTCAGTTTCGTGTCAAAACTTTACAGACTGCAATGGGACACATACAGGTTTTACGAAGTTTCCTGTGCGTTTAAGAATGATTGGACCAACCACGATCACAGTACCCATGTGTAGAAATTTTGTCAGCATTAAGATTTTCTAAATAAATTGTAACACGTTTTCAAGCTTTCTTATTTTCTGTTATACAGCTATTTTCATGATCATAAGTCTTTCATAGGCCTCACTCACGGTGACTTTGCAGCTACGTATCCTAAACCTATTTCCTTAGTCTCCTTTTACGACATCCATGGAAGAAATGGAGAGATGTTATTCTATCCCGACACCACAAGGCCTAATGTAGTTTTATTATACATCTTTAGAATTTCCGCACACATTTACAATTTGCGTACCTAACCGCCAGTCAACGTTTATTTTCGTCCGTTGATTTGAACCCCTAAATAAAGTTCCGTTGCGTTCCATTCGAGCGCCTATTGACTCGTCAAATTATAAATAATGGCTCTACCCAGAATAGAATTTGATCGATTCTCAAAATTAATAAACGGGGCCCGCAAATAGACACAATGACATTGAAGGGGGATTATTCGTAGAACGGACACCCTTCCACCGTGATTCTATGAAACGTCACCCCACTGGCGGTACAAAAAAGGCCATTTTATTGAGACCTGTGTGAATTGGCCTTGATGTACCAAGTAAAGGTCTTCGGTGACTGGTGAGTCTAGTCGGCTTGAGTTTTCAACGAATTCAGGTCATGAACCGCGTGTCATTTGGACAAGCCGAGCGTTTGCCAGCACGCAACTTACTTATGGAAATGATCGATTGGATGTGATTAATACCACTAAACCTTCCCCTCTTCTGTGAATTTGTCCGTTTGCGAACCGCTGGGGCGAATTTCTGGAAATCTCCTCGATACACATTAAGTTTTCCTGTTATTTGATTTATTAATACTTATCCTTTACGAGTCGGGGTTGGGTTGGCTTTTAACACGACAAAAGGCAAGTCATTGAACCGTAGGTTAATTAAGCCAATACGTACTTAAAATTGGTCAGTCGGTAAGTAATACCCAGTAGAGTTCCTGAATTATTGTTTAATACAAATGAATTACAAAATAATGGATATACGCAAATTCCTGTTCCTTCATTGCTGGGTAAAGGGCTGTTAATAATTTCTAGTGAATCCACAACAGCTCTCAACTCTAGAATTCGAGAGTAAAATTCATACATATACATACATACATATTCTCACGCCTGTATTCCCAAGAGGGGTAGGCAGAGCACATGAATTCAAAAATCCAGTGCCACGTTTAGCAATTTCAGGGTGACCAGATGGTTAAATGTGATATTGCAGTGACAGGTTACTAGCCCATCGCCCACAATACACTAACCCTTTCCCAGAGTCGACTCTTACGACACCCACGGGAAGAAAGGGGGAGGTGCTATTCTAACCCGGCACCACACGGGGTAAAATTCATAAAGCCTTTATTTAGACTTATCTGGTGTCGGGTAAGAATGACACCTCTCCATTTTTTCCGTTGATATCGTAAGAGGCCACTAAGGAAATAGGTTAAGGTATGTTATAAGCCCCCATCCCCGTGTCGTGTTAGAATAGCACCTCCCCCTTGTCGTGTCGTGTGGTGCCGGGTTAGAATAGCACCTCCCCCTTTCTTCCCGTGGGTGTCGTAAGAGTACACTCTGGGAAAGGGTTAGTGTATTGTGGGCGATGGGCTAGCAACCTGTCACTGCAATGTCGCTTGTAACCATCTGGTTGCCCTGAAATTGCTAAACGTGGCACTGGATTTTTCAATTCATGTGCTCTGCCTGCCCCTCTTGGGAATGCTGGCGTGAGAATATGTATGTATGTATGTATGTATGTTTTAAGCAACAAACCAGAAACCTTTCACTATTATACCTGCCATCTTAAAACCAAAAAAAATATGCTAGATACGAAACGTGAAATACTTACTTAGTTAAGGTTTTGTTTCAAGTGCTCTGTCTCCCCCATTTGGGAGTACAGGCACGATGTACCTATGTATGTATGTTTTCACACTTATTGTTTGGTCCATACCTATCAGTTTTGGCAAGCATACTTACCGCACTAAAAGACGCACCGTGCCAATTATAACCGGTGATGGTATCGCGAAGCCATCGCCCGGCTCTTCCGGTGCTTATCTGATGCCGACGTGACGCCCAAAATTGCGTTTCCTGCACCTTGCTTTAAGGCCAAGCGCGCACCACGATTTAATTGTTGCCAAAATTAAATCGTGGTACATACAATCACGCCTGTATTCCCAAATGGGTTAGGCAGAGCACACAAAACGCTACATAGACAAAATGATGACTATTTCACGTTTCGTGGCCACTGTGACAGCGCCGCCTGCGGTACGTTTGCACAACTGCCGCGGTATCGTTATCGACTGCATGATCCTTTTGAACACACTAGACGTACTGAACGGACCCAGTTAAGGTGGAAACCCATTACACCATATCATGCTATGACCGTGCTATGAACGTGTCAGGCACGGCGACACGGATGGCTATGCCCACTACAACGTGTCCACATCATTTCATATTAACGGTCCGTACATGGCACGCTACGGGTATGGTCGGTGACGGAACGGGCTAGTATGCATAGCCTCATACTTTGTAATACAAAAAATATTTTTTTGTCTGACACGTTCATAGCACGGTCATAGGGTCATAGCATGATATGGTGTAGTGGATTTCCACCTTTACGTTACAACTCTGTTGACTATTAAAAAAAAGTGTTAATTTCCATAATTCCTTACCTATTTCTGATTACCAAAGTCCATAAAATACTGGCTGGTCACAGCACATTCAAAGCCATTCCAAATTCAAAAACACCTCAGCTCCGAGTGATTGACATTATCGGACACAAAATTTTCTGCCAACAGTCTAGTTCTCAAATTTGGAGTGTTTTTAATTGATATTAGTTCATTTTAATAAAGTATACAAGATTCAGCCTGAACTATGCCCGTGTATTATGGAGGTTTCGTCGGCGGCCCGCACTCGGGGGGGTACTTGCTGGTGTCCAACGGGTGCTCGCCCGCCGTCGGGGGCTGCGCGTCCCCCGCGGCGCCCTACTCAGGCCCGCCGTGCTCTCACGACTGTAAACCAGTTGCTGGACCATGTTGAGCTCATTGAGGTTTGTTGATAAAGTGGCCCACGCCGTTTTCAAGTGGTGATAGTAGTGATATAATAATTTGACTGTTAGAGTACTTAACATTTTTCCATTTTTTCTGTGGATGTCGATGTGACTAATGCGAGGAATGATTTGTCATACACACGATCGATAAAACTGCGCAAATCAGCCTGCACAGATTAATAAAGAGAGGCTAGAAGTGGTCACGAAACGTGAAGTAGTCGTAGGTAGCGTAGTTGTTGTCTATTTAGCCTTTCTTGTGCTCTACCTGCCCTACGTGGGAATACAGGCGTGATGTATATGTATTACGTATGTATGTATGTCCTATATTTAAAAAATACACATCATCATGCGTCGATGTAATATTGAACATTAAACTACCGTGAGAATCACTCATCTTGAAAAATACGGACTCACGTTTTAAATCGAGTTAAGCTGACCATATTTCGGGCAAATTTGTAGCCTCTGTATTAGTTTGTAGACTCAGTTGCGCGAACAGAGCGTTGGCGCGCAGTGCGCGTTTGGCAGCAATTGCCGCGGCTCCTGAAGGGCTATGAATTAGCCCGTAACATCGAGCTAAACTCGATTTAAAATGTGATCCGTATTTTTCAAGACTTCAACGTGATGTTTGTGGCTTCTCTTGCAGCCGTTCGAGCAGGGGTGCCTACGGGAGAACCAGTGGCGTAGCTAGGTAACCAAGGGCCCTGGGGCAAATAAAAAAATGGGGCCCCACACCTATGCGACCTATTGTGGCGTAGCTAGCATGGGTGGCACCCCCCCCCCCTAGAATTCGATAGAAACGGTTCGGGGGCCCCCTGAGCTTGAGGGCCCCGGGGCACTGCCCCGCCTAGCCCCTTGGTAGCTACGCCCCTGGGGAGAACGTGCAGTTCGCGGTGTCGCTGGCGGTGCTGGCCGTGCTGGCCGGCGTCTCCGCGCTCGGGTTCCTCGCGGACCGGCCCTGTACAGACCCTGCTCTGCTCTTCCATTTGTGTACCTTGTAATACACGGTGACCGTTTTGATTGACTTGTTTCATTGACTACCTTGCCAAAGCGACACCGGACATTCGCCTCTGGGAGGTCCAATCCGCAGTTTGGGTGCAGGTCGCGCGGTGAGTTAAGATAGCTCGGCATAACTAGAAGGGGTATGCGCAATTGCGCAGGGATCATTTTTTAGGTCTATTTGGTATTCGAGAACTCCCTCAAAACTCCCGAACTTCATCCAATGGTTACGCCGAGCGGATCTGGAACCACCGCGCGATGTAGGTTGAAAATCCGATTGATTCCTTTTTCGGCACATTCCTTTTTGGACATATGCCGTTTTCGGCATATTCTTGTTTCGGCACATTTTAGTAAATTACTTATACTACGAAATACTTGTCTTTGCTAGCGTAATAAAATAAAATAATATTTATTAGTGAAATATTATATTTTAATCATAAAAATAAAAGACAAAAGAAAAGTATTTATAACTTATTTACAAAAATGTACCGAAACAAGAATATGCCGAAAACGGAATATGTCCAAAAAGGAAAGTGCCGAAAAAGGAATCAATCGAAAATCCGTGGTATGGCCAGGGGTATGGTGGGTCTGCAGTGGGTAAATCTACACTTCACTGGCAAAACCTGGAAGATCTATGGCAAGCAGGCAACAGAAGAAAGTGAGCAATATGTTTACACCTGTGTTCGGGAGTGGACCTTCTGTATGTAGTACTACTTATCAAATTTTCTGCTCACGCGGTATTGGCACTACAATAGACTATCAACCACCTTTTTTTTTTAGGCTGTCCATTAGAGGTTGGACAATTTTGCCAGCGTCAATGATGTTTGCTCTGCTTTGGGTGCAGCGATGAACGTTGGATCAACCACCTTCGCCAAATCAGGCCGTGACAGCTGACGCTCGCCGAATGCGGTCTAGTTATAGGATTCTTTACTTTTTTGTGGCCCCAGCAAACGGCGAGCGGCTAAGCTAAGGGTTGATTCAACAAGTAAATGAGAATATGAATCACCTACTCTCGACTCGCTTCTTTATTATGAAAGATTGATGTACTCGTTACCTTTGATTTTGACCGTAAGTGTAAATGCCACTTCATCGGCTTTGATTTGAAATAAATTCGTCGAGTCCGTCATCCCGCGTTTATTTAGACGAGTAGGTGGAATTGCACTGCTAAAAATTAATTTTATTAAATTCATTTATTCATGCCCGTGTGGTGCCGGGTTAGAATAGCACCTCCCCCTTTCTTCCCGTGGGTGTCGTAAGAGTCGACTTTGGGAAAGGGTTAGTGTATTGTAGGCGATGGGCTAGCAACCTGTCACTGCAATATCACGTTTAACCATCTGGTTACCCTGTAATTGCTAAACGTGGCACTGGATTTTTCAATTCATGTGCTCTGCCTACCCCTCTTGGGAATACAGGCGTGAGAATATGTATGTATGTATGTATTTATTCATGAAATTAATTAAAAATTGACAAAACTCTCACAGAAAATTGGCAAACAAAATAAAAACAAAACTGTTTTATCCCGGTTGGCCGTTCTTACAGCTAGCACAGCTAGCTTGATTGAATTGGGTACGTGAGGAGCACGCATCCATCATTCCGAAGGAACCTATTGATAAATTGAGCAGCCCGCATTCCCTTTTTCGGAGAAACACAGCTGCCAACTGTCACACGCTCGCTTCCTAATTCAAACCCACGTCAACCGATCAAATTGAAGTGCTACTGATACAAAAACTAACTTCAACTACTGTGTAGGAAGATAAATCATCGTCAGTCGGTTTTTGATTTGTGGAAGTTATAAATTTTCATTTGATTTGTCTTGACACACTCTAGCCCTTATCCCGGTTTGAACGAAAAAAGCATTACAGCATAACGTCGTCTCTTCCTTTAACGCTTTTTTTACCTTTGGATTATTTTTTTATATTTGGGATAAAAATTGTTGTGAACTAGGACAAAAGAGCAATCAACAAGATAACCCTACATATTCCTATAGATGACAATGAAGTGGCCTCTCAAGCAGAGGCACAGAATAGATAATAGAGGGTCGTGGATTCAAACCCCGGGCTCGCACCTCCGAATTTTTCGGAATTTATGTGCGATATCGAATTTGATATTTATCAAGAGCTATTCGGTGAAGGAAAACATCGTGAAGAAACCTACACACAGCGACGAAGTAATTCAACGTTGTGTGTATGAAGTTCCCAATCCTCACTGGCCCGCGTGGGAACTATAGCCCAAGCCCTCTCATACTGAGAAGAGGCCTGTGCCCTGCAGTGGAACGTATATAGGCTGATGATGATGAATGGAATTATTCGGACCCAATCACTCCGCATTTATCCGTAGGTATTTATCCCTCTGAATTCCCGATTATTCACGCCACTAGCACGCCGCGCTGGCTCGACCCTCCCGCGCAAATTACTAACTAATGAATAGAATTCAGACGTTCCTTGAAGCGTATAAAATTTGAATACGATTCTGCGAAACCGAATTTCGGTGAACGCGGCCGTCCGCACCGAAAATATGAACACCTTGCACGCGTTTTGTATATACAAGAGCGAATAACATGTTAATACCAAATGCCTCAGTTTATTTTAGATATCCATCATAATTTTACCTAATTATTATTCCAAAAATTGCGGTTTCATCTCTATGCTCATTGCTCAAGTAGGTATGTCCACGTGTGCGAAAAAACCCGTGTGGTTGCACGTTGCAGTTAGGTATGTATGTGCCATAATGTAACCTCTTCATTTCTTCCATGGATGTCGTAGGTGGAGACTAAATAAATAGGTTAATATATGCTTTAGGCGACAGGCTAGCAACCAGCCACTATTATACCTTTTCTTCAATGCTTCATCCTAAAATTGCGTTAAAAGTAGCTGCGAAGCGTAACATAATCGTGGTTTCGGCTATGTGACGTTTCGTTCGATCTGCCTACCCCACTTGGGAATACATTTTGCGATGTATTTAGATATGTTTAGAAGAAAAGTTTTTATTACTTCAACTCGTAAAATCTGCCCAAGTAGACGGACGACAAGTAAAATTCAGTTTCTTCGGACTAATTCAGTTAATTTTGCAACTTTCTCCTTGGACGTCACCCAAAGAACCAAAAATAATAAAACGCCGGATCATTTTCAAAGTAGGGGAGTCAGGTCCCTACCTAGTGGCGTGACAACGCTGTATAAGTATAAAACTTTAGATTAATAGCAGCGACAAAATAATTTTATCATTTCATTTATTATCGTGACACGCTAGGGGCTTCAAATATAGGTACACGTTCTTCTACATACATACACGCTATCTAACTAAATATCCCTTTTTTTCATTCATGTGCTCTGCCTACCCTTCTTGGGAATACAGGCTTGAGAATATGTATGTTTGTATCTGTTCTCTCCATTTCTTCCGTGGATGTCAAGAGGCGGGCAAAGTTTACCTATGTGTGCTTTAGGCGGCAGACTTGCACTAGCGTCACTTACTTAAAATCTAAAAATATGCTAAGAGTGGCTGCGAAACTTGAATAGTCATGGTTTTCACTTTGTAACGTTTTAATGTGTAAAGTTTTGTGTGCTCTACCTACCTCGTTTGGGAGTCCAAGCGTGATGATGATTAATGTATATCTAAGTATTCCCTTGACATCAAGCTTGTCAAGATTGTCTGTAAAGCCAAGGATACACTAGGGGACAGATGTGCCGCGACACGTGTCCCCAGCAACGTCGGGCCTTGTAATTGTTATAGTGACAATTGAAGTAGCGCGGCGTTGCTGGGGACATGTGTCGCGGCACATTAATTGTCCCCTAGTGTATCCTTGGCTTAACTTTGTAGTAAGGGTAAGCTCGTGAATTTTGCTGAGTTATGTGGCGGTAACTATTAAGGAAGTTGAGGTATGTTATGTAACATAACTTATGTTGTACTATTATCTATTCTGTGGTTTAACCAAAAATTGTTCTAAAAGTAAGTATGGTTTATTGGTCGGCAATAAACTTGGCCAGGGTAAGTCGCGCGCATCACTTTTTCCAGGAAAATGCAATGCGCGAAGCTAACCCTTGCCACAAAAAAGACTTAAGTAAAAGTTTATTGCTGACTACTATGTTTTGCAAATGTGGTAGGTATTTTGAGCACGAGCTACACAGAACCATGGAGTTGCCTAACTGTAGGTAGATAGATAGGTAGATTGTTAGACTAATTATGAAACCTATGGCGAAACTATTCTAACAGAATTTACCAGTGCAATGTCGCTCTTTGCAATACAATATCTATGTATAATCTACGCGGGACTCAATCATGCTATAATATGATTTGGAAATAGGTCGGTCCTGATAAAAAATAAAAATCAAGTGCGGGTAGTTCGCACGACCCGAACTACGAAACGAATGTGATGTCCTGTTCTAATAGTGACCACCGTCGCTGTAGTGCGGCCGAAGCGTCAAGGTAATTAAAATTGTTACAGCTTGATTGAATTCCGCATAGGTACCTATTATAAATAAAATTGTACTTAGGTAGTTACACTGTTTAAGATTAGTCTTTTACCATCACGATTTGCGATGACGCCTTGGCTTTACTTAAAAATGTGTGAGTAATGTTATACTGATATGAAATATAGAATAGGTAGATTGCTAGACTAATTGCGAAACCTCTGACGAAACTACAACAGAATTTCCCAGTGCAATATTGCGATACAATATCTATTGGTAATATTTTATTAGCGGACTGCGAGTGCAATGCCATCAGCGTTTCCCGTGAAATTATACCCCATATCGGCGGTTTCCCGCAACCGGCGATTCGCTGGAACAACCAGCCAGCAAAGTAATTACTTACATACTGGAGTAGGTACTGTTGTGGTGTATTTAGTGGAATTTTGCTACGCGAGCGTTGTAATTAATATTGCCCCCTGTCCTGGGATTTAATTGTGTTACTGTATGTGTAGTGTGAGATCCGTAGCCAAAGGATGAAGGGACTTTATTATTGAGACTTCGCTGTCATCAGGACTCATCACTCATAGGCTGTATCTCACGAACCGTGAGATTGTTGAAGTTTTCACAGATTACATATTTCTATAGCCGCTATAACAACAAATACTAAAAACTATCAATAAAAAAAACATCGAAATCTGTGAACTCGTATAGAACTTACATATGAAGCAACATCAAGGGCAACGTACCTACATAAAAAAAAATACAGTCGAATTAAGAACCTCCTTTTTGAAGTATGTATGTCTGTTACGGGGAGCTCCCATACAAGAAACATTTATATTCGTTTTTACAATACTTATTGTTAGTTTTGGTACGGAACCCTTTGAGCGCGAGTCCAACTCGTACTCGGCCGGTTTTTTATAAATCTTACGAAGTTTGAAACTTCAAAGAAACTCCAAAGCCATTGCATCACTTGTTCAAATATTTCAGTCATTCGCATGAATGAACGAAATGATTAATCCATGAATGAACGTACTTTGCTCCTTACACGATAAGACAATCGTCTCACCTAAGCCTAACAAATATAAATCAAAACGCAATACCGTTCCAAGTCCTACCTCCGCTGTGATTCACGAAGATAAAACAAATAAAATTCTGTGTAAACATTAAACTGCTACTTAGTTTAGCGTGAATTTGGCACTATTCCGTGTTGCCGAAATTTATCTTTCTATCGCGTGACAATGAGTCAACTTCCAGCTAAGCACGTAGGTACTTCACACACGAAGTTACGGCCGCCAAAAGACTCGATTTGATAGTTTGAAAAAACTTTAGCTCGACATATTTCGGACTAGTCCGTAGTCCTTCATCTAGGAGCCGCGGCGGCTGCTACCAAACGCTGCTGATTTAGAGCTATGCGTATGTTTTATTATGAGTGAGTTTCACGTTAGTTTCATGTGCAAAGTACCAAAACATTTCTGGATATAAGCAATTTTAGGGTTCCGCCCTTCTAAAAGAAAATAGGAACCCTTGAAGGTTCACTTTTGTCCGTTTGTTTGTCAATGCGTGGAGATATGACATTCAAATTTTATCAAATACTTACTATAAGGTCTGCGGTCCTGAAGCTATGGAAAAAGTTAAACCTCAATAACGACTGATATAGTGGTATGATGGTACAGAGCCCTTCAAGCGCGAGTTCAACTCACACTTGGCTGGATTTTTCATAATAATCTACCCCATGTGTCCCACTGTTGGGCAAGTAGGTACACAAGTACAAGTAAACAGATAAAATGTAACATAGTGTGGAGTTAAGGTCCGACCGCCCGTTCCCGGTAGTCCAGCAGCGAGCCACTTCGACTAATAAGACAAAGGAAGCCGCGAGCTCTTCCTAGAACATACGTACCCGCAGATGCGCTCAATTAGGGATAAACGCAAGGTATCGTGTTCATTGGCCATTGAACACCGCATGTGATGTACCTTTTTGCGTGGAAGTTTGCGGATTGCGATTTACTCTTACGGAATGTCTTTTTTAAACCAAAACCAAGAACAAACTTCATAATAAACTGCAAACTGCTTTAGGTACTTATTATAAAAGGAAACGGCACTTACAAAAGAAAAACTACAATAAACTAAATCTAAAACTAGGCTAAAATTAAACTAAATCCTAACAACAAAAAAACGAAACAAGCTTTTTGCCGACTGTACTTTTTACCAACTGTACTTCACTGTCTTCCATCCTAGAATATGTGCACCAAATTTCAAGTCTATCAGACTAACGGTTGAAGAGTTGCGTCCATCGAAGACGGACCCGGTTACCAGATTATTGCATTGACTACAGAGTTATACACGTGTACTTACAAGATTTCAGCTCAATCGGAAACAACGAAGCGGATTAAATTTTAATTTGCTAGATTTGATTAGACATCGGATGAAAATAACTAAAAGCTTGTAATAAAATAATCCCCACAAATCGCCGTCGCTGTTTAGTGCCCAAGACTGGAAATTATCACGCTGGACTGGAAGACTACTCTGTATAAAACAGTTGCTAGCCCGTTGGTCACTGGGACTACGAGTACGCGGATTGTTGATTCTGTTGCTACTTTCAACTAGTGGGTGCACCAAGATTTTTAGTACTCATGGACCTGTAGCGCTATTGCTTAACGCACCAAAAATCTAAATCGTTTTTAATTTGACAGTTTCAGTGTCAGTTAGCTTTGAAATGTTTCAATAGGGTCTTTGACAACAGTAAAAATAAACTATAATTTGTGGCCATCCTAACAGATTATAGGAAAATTAAACATATTTCACTTTCTTTTGTTCAAAATATTATGCATTTTTAGAATATTTTGTTCTATTAATTTCTAATATTCGTTAATAATGTATCTGTGACCGAAACGCTTGCGATTGATTGATGACGTCACATACCATGAAAGGTATCTGTGGTCAAAGTGGACATTGATAATTTAACATGACAATTTTGACAGCTTCTTTGTGTGGTGCCTTTGTTTACTTGCATGTGACGTCAAACAGCGTTTTTGGCGTGAGTTTGAGAATTTGAACTTTAATATTTATTTTCTTTGTTAATACAGACAAGAATCCGGAAATACTAATATATCGTGTTTATTACAAATGAAGAATTTATTAAAAATATATTTCAAAAATGTTCAAAAACCCTATTTCGAAGCGATTTTTCATATCAACTGTCAAATTAAAAACGATGTGGATTTTTGGTGCGTTAAACAATAGCGCTGCTGTTTACGTATTTATTTTCACAATTCCCGATGTAAAACTAGGGTTGCAGTAACTAGCATCTATATGTTACCTGTATCACCTTAGCTCTTGAATTGATGAACCGGGTAGATTTCATGAAGTGTTGTAAAAACAAAAAACAAAGACCGATCGGGAGGTTTTGAGGTATTGTTTCATATGAAAATGTGAGAGGGTTTTTACCCTTAATTAGTTAAGGGGCAGTTTAACTAAACTATAATAATTATAATCAGAGATCGGAAAATTTTGCGACATTGTTTGCAATAATGTGGATATGACTCCAAAATTAATCAAAATGTCAATTAATTATTCATTGAAATATAATTTGATTTTTGGAGATAATAGTTTGTTTATAAAGTGCTTATAAGCAAGTAATAATAAAATAACTTAAAAAAAAATTACGTTAACGACGACGATGAATTACATTAATAATAACTAGCAAAAGGTTCGTATTTAAAATCGGTATCGTTTCCGTTAATATTTATATACTTATAATAAATAAATAACGATTTGGAAAAAAATAATGTATTTTTTTTTGTAAACCAATACTTTAACTAATTTTTGCATTTATTGACTAGGAATCAAATTACATGTCAAGTACAATTTTTTTTAATGATACTAGAAGTGGCTGCGAAGCGTGAAATAGTTATAATCATGGTTATGTCTATTTCAAGTTTCGTGTGCTCTGCCTACGCCATTTGGGAACGTAGACGTGATTATATGCATGTATGAAAGTATGTAAATAATTAATTAACCAAATAACATTTTGATTAATTTTGAAGTCATGTCCACATAATTGCAAACAATGTCGCAAATTTTTCCGATCTCTGATTATAATATAATAATTATAATAGGTATAAGTCACATTGACCGGCGTGGCATTGGAGATTGTTTACCAGGAAATCAGTGAATCAGCTTATCGTTCCGAAGAGCCACTTGACGGGCAGAGTACCCTCTTTTTGTCCTGTCACGCCAGCTGTCTAATAACGAATAAGCCTTTCAATCGCTTATTTGACTAGTCCTTTCAGATAAGCACGTTACTCATAGTTTCAATAGAAAAAAGGAGTAATTAGTTTATGAATCACTTTATTGATAAAAGACAGCTCGGTTAGTAACACGCGCGAGTCTAGCGCACGAGATAAACTAACGTAAAGGACCCAGTGTCCGACGCTGCACCAATGACTGACATTTACTAAGGAGAAGCAACTTAGAACCAGGAGACACATATATATAGGATACTTTTTATACTCAGACAAAAGCCTCTTAGACGAAACAAAACAGGCCGGGTCTACTAGTATCTAATAAAATATTTAAAATGTACTTTTTAAAGTTTTAATAGCTAAAATAACACACTGTGGACGCATAACATCTGCCTGGAGCTACTAGTCTTTCCCAGAGATATAGTTTCACGTTCGACTCGGACCACGCCGTGCGATATGTTGAGCGGTTATGAGCGGCGTCGTTTCTTGGAAGGCTCTTCGTCATTTTCTTCTTCGCTTTGCGCTTGCGATTGGTTTTCAGTAGGGGCTTCGTCGTCTGGAAAAATGATAACTATCAGCTTTGTGAGATGGCTATACCTGTCACTGTCTAACTAGAGAAGTCAGAATGTGACAGGTAGTTTCTCCTCTCTATAGAATTCGAAAGCTACTAATTTCAGGCACTGGTTCTAACGAACTAACGTAAAAAAAATCTTGCTAACTTGCCGGGGACTATAAAGGCTTGTAGGTATAACTTTAGACTTGTAACACAACACTGCGGTATAGTAAAGTACTGACCGTTGTCGCCGTCTATGGTTTCTTCGGCTATGTCGGGATCTTGGTCCTTCAGCATTTCCTCTATGACAGGCCCGCGGATCCGGAAGTCCCGCGCCGTTCCCATTGCCAAGTACTGTTCTAGATTTACCTGTTGAAATTTATATTATACAAATAGATTCATGGGCGACAAATCACGGAAACGCATCATTGCATCAGTGGAAGTGTTTCGCCAATTCGCCACCTATCGTCGAATAGCCGAACTTCTACTACAAACATTATCGTATAATAAGTATAACCAACTATAAAATGGTAATCCTACTTCACAGCAACATAATTTAAAAAATTGGTTGAAATAAAAGTTCCAAACTTTCTCTTTGTGGACTTCGGTCCCCAGGCATACCATCTGCCTGGAGAGAGATCTCTCTATAAGAGTTTTCTTACAGAAGTGAATGCGGTAAGGTATATTTCAGGCGACAGGCTAGCAACCGTATCTTTTAGTGTTATTATAGTTCAAAAAGCCTTGGTTTACCTTGGCTTTGGCAGCCAGCTGTACCACTTGCTTGTTGAACTGCTCAGCCTCAAACACCAGCCGCGGTATGAGCTTGGTGTCGCTGAGCACCTTGCGCGCCTTCTGGTGCTCCTGCGACGCCTCGAGGTACGTCACCAGGTTGTCTATCACCGCTGAGAACTTCTTGCCGGCCAGTTTTAGCAGGCGCTCCAAACTGTAAAGGATTATGATGTTAAGTTTTTAATTTGGGCTTTAGAGTTGGACATGGATATGTCAGTCTTGTTAAAAGAACAAAAAATAATTAAAAAAAAAAACACATAAAACGTTTTGGGAGCAAACTTTATGGAAGTTCTCCATAAATATTTTTTTGTTTTTCGTATTTGTTATTATGCCGCCGACAGAATTTAATGTGTAGATTCGAAGGCGGATTGTATAATCCGCCGTTTTACATTACGCCTAGCCGTTTTGCAAAACAGCGCCGTTTTGTAATGCGGCGGCTCAACGTTTAGCCGGATTGAATGCGGCTGAATGAAAAACCGCCGGAATGAATTCGGCGCTAAACGTTATTCAATACGGCTAGGCATAATGTAATACGGCGAGATATTAGACGCCGCTTTGGCCGAGCGAGCGCAGCGAGCGAGGATGACCCCCTCGGAGCGGATACGACTCGGACAGGTTAGGTTAGAAGGCCAAGGCGGGAGCGAAGCGCAGCGAGCTCCCGCCTTGGCCTTCGAGGTTAGTATTTTTTTTTTTTATAAAAGCTCGGAAATTATTTTTTTGAAATAAGTAAACTACTAATTAAAACACCTTGATTTCAATATTTTCATTTTCAACATTTCATGGTCACCCTACAATATTGGTAGTAGTACAATGCGGCTAAACGTGGGCCGCCTTTTTGAAGAACGTTTCGCAATTACAATCCGACTGAACGTTGAGCCGCCGCTTTACTAAACGGCGCTGTTTTGCAAAACGGCTAGGTGTAATGTAAAACGGCGGATTATACAATCCGCCTGCGACATAGATATCGCGGTTCTTGAGTTACAGTCTGGTGGCAGACAGAGGTAAAGGCAGTGAAGACTTAGTAATTTGATTTTTTTTTTAATTTCCTACAAAACTATCTTCGCAAAATCTCTTAAGTAGTAGTCCCGAACAGCAGCTGGCCATGTTAGCTGCCGGGGGCTGCTCACCGCGCGGCGGGCAGCGCGGCGGGGGGCAGCGCGCGCGCCAGCCCCGCCAGCAGCGCGTGCAGGCGCGCGGCGGCGTGCAGCACGCGGCCGGACCCGACGCCGACGCCGCACCGCAGCTTGGCCACGCGCGACACCCAGCCCGTCAGCTGGCACAGCTCGATCACTATACTCTTGTAGAGCTCGTTCATTTCTGTACACAAAACAATTCCTATATCACAACTGTATTCCCTAATGCGGTAGGCAAAGCACACTAAACGCTAGAAAACCAAAGTCATAACTATCTCACGTAGACACTTTTGGCATGATTTTAGGTAAAAAAGGATTTAGTGAGAAGCAACTAAGGAAATGGGTTACCCAGTCCGGCAGGGAAGTTGTCAGATTCCTCACCACCTCATGACCTCTTCCTCACCTCTTTCTATCCTCTGCTGATGCCCATGTACCGCAACTACCAGCGCCGTTCCCAGATCCTTAGCCCGATGCAGCAGGTGCTCCACACACTTGTATCGCGTCTCCAGATGAGCGCACACTTGCGTCAGCACCAGGTGGCCCGAGCGACAGTCTATGGCAGGGAACAGGTCTGACTCTTCGCCGGCTGATGTGTCTTCCTCCTGGCAAGAGATGTAGAGAAAGGTTGATCATACTCATACCATAAGGAAATATGGATCGCGTGATGGTAAACGATTACTATTGGTCATAAACAATACAGATTCATCTCCACTTCAAAGGGAATAGATCATATGCCTCTTATGATGCTGTTTTAACCACCATGTCAGAACACAAGATGCGTCAGTATCGATCACAGGTTTGGAAAACCGTAACTATGGTTTGTCTTGGCTAAACAAAACGATTGTGCTCCCCTTACCCCCCTTTTAAAAGCCCTACCAAGCAACACGTATCCTGAGTCCTATATGGTTTGCTAACAGCAACGCCCATAATCATACATAATCAGTTACATTGTCGTCAACCCTCTCTAAATTGAAACAGACTTGTGTTAGTAATTTACCGGTCTCTCTTACATACATACATACATACATATTCTCACGCCTGTATTCCCAAGAGGGGTAGGCAGAGCACGTGAATTCAAAATTCCAGTGCCACGTTTAGCAATTTCAGGGTAACCAGATATTTATACACACCAAGCTATAACAGAACAGTATTGCGGCAGGTCGCTGGAAAACACTGGATCCCTTCCAACAGGTACTCATGGAAGTCTAAAGGTCTATGTTTAGCAGTGGACGTCTTTTGGCTGAAATGATGGTGATGATTGCGGCAGGACCAGGGTACTCACGTCGATCCTGCCCAGCGCGCTGGCCAGCTTGTCCAGCAGGCCGTCCAGCAGCGGCGCGTCAGGCTGCTGGCGGTAGTTGGCAGTTAGCAGCGGTGGCACGAGACACAGGCACTCCTGCTTGCTGGCGCGGACGTAGTCTTCCAGCTTTAGCATCACCTGTGTCAGATTGATAAGCGTGAGTGTCTGACCATTGTATACATCCCCTTTTTGGTCGTGGTACAGTCATATCAGAGGAACAAGTTGTGTTGGTTGGTCGCCTGTATAGTAGAAACTGCTCATCAAAGCTTGAGAGGCGAAATGGGATAAGCGACATTTTTTAAAGTTGTCAATTATTCAAATCAAAAAAGCAGATCACCAGAAAAAGAGGGCATATTTCATCATCCTGTGCACCGAAGCTGACTAATGTGCAATTGGCTAAGCTAGAAACTCGGCGAATTGTAAGTTCATACCCAAAAACCCGGTTTTGAGTCGGCAGCGTCCAACGGAATACGAACGCTCAGGCCACGCAATAACTTTCGATTTCGCGTACAAGCAAGTAACGCTACAAAAAGAGAAATATTTGCTGTAGCGACCTAGCGTCACCTAACGTCAAACGGCCGACTAACTTACCTGGTAAAGCGCTCTAGCCCCACCTATCGTCGAATGACCGAACTACTTGCTACGGATGTTTATAGCACATCAATAACAATCCTACATCCCGCTGACGGAGTTTCGACAATCGGTTGCATAAATACAAATTCCAACTTCCTCTCTTCGGACTTCGGTCCCCAGGCATAACATGTGCCTGAAGAGAGATCTCTCTATTGGAGTCTTTTCCAAAAAGCCTTAACTTGATTTTTATTTAGCATTGAACCTCTGTACGTAGTACTATTAATATTACCTATTCCATGCCTTTCTTTAAAAGCTAGTTCCTTACAAACCCTCACATTTAGAACTCAACTCACCGCAGTATACCTCTCGCAGTGCAACGTCGGGGCCTCCAATAGCACAGTGGCCACTTGCCCGAGCGCCGCGACCTGTTTCTTGACCACGGAGTCTCTCTCTTCGTCCACGCTCTCCGCCTCTATGTGCATGAGCGCTGTGTGGACTTGCTCCAGTATCGCTGCTATGAACGTAGACTCTTCGGATTCGAAGAGATTTGCTGGAAATTGTATTGAACGCTAACTGTTAATTTGGTAGCCCAAAGGCCCGCGGCTTGAATTGGTGCGGCCCCCAGACTCTTTTTTTATCTTCTCTCTTTAAATACAATAGTAAGAAACCAATTAAATTTCAGCATGCTTCTGTTTCTTTCAACTTACTTATGGTTGAAAGCAAGGCCTCAACCTTCAATGTGTTGTTGGGTGAGAACACAACCGACAGGCACTCCTTGAACAACTCTACACACCCCAGAGCCGTAGAGTCGTCGAAATCGCACATATCTTGAAACCTAAACAATAAAACAACATTTTGAACTGACTGCCTATTTGTCTTAATCCCTTACAAAGATGAGGGTGACATATTTCATAAATAACAACAAACAAAACGAAACTACCCGCACTGAACAGAACCTTAACTTAGCTGGTATTTATAGTCTAGTCTCAGTCCAGTCTCAGTTAAGCCTCCCAGGCCCAGTCCAGTGTTCCCTGACTATCAGTGTCCTGGTAGCCCCTCTACCTACAAATGGTGCACCCAGTAGACTCTCCAGTCTCAGTCAAGTCTCAGTCTAGTCTCAGTCCAGTCTCAGTCAATTCTCAGTCCAGTCTCAGTCAAGTCTCAACAAACCTGCAAATGCACCGGCTGTAGATGACGGCGGCCACGGGCGCCACAAGCTTCGCGGCGTGCTTGTCGGTCTGAGCGGCCACGACGTCGCGCACAGATCGCAGCACCCAGTGGTGGAGCTCTCGCGAGCTTCGAACGCGGTTCCTTTGCTCGCTACTAGACCAGGGTACTTCCTCGCTGAAATGTATTTTTAATTTTAAACATTTCTCGTCAAAATTACGGAATGTACCGATCGGGGACGAATTGATAGCATAACGAAGTTAAATTAAATAAGAATATAGCTGTAAAAAATCCCTTGAGTAATAAGTCCAACTTTGTACTTCTTCACCTTTTGATCTTGCACAAAAGCTGTAAGAGATCCCTTTCAATGGATAAGTCCGCCTTTGCACTTCTCCTTTTGAGCTTCCGTATAAATAGTCTTTCCACTTCGAGTTTTTTGTACAATAAATTTAGGTACTTGCTATACCTGACAATGTCTAATTAGAGACGTAAGAAAAGCAAAGTGCAAAGCCAGCTGGTTTATAAATATTTGTTATCTCACCTGTACAACAACTCAACAATGCGTAAACAGAAGGCGAGGTCCCACACACAGGGCAGGGGCTTGAAGGCGGCTCCCCGGTCCTTAGTAAGATTGGACACCTTAACCGGGGCTTTCTCCTTGTCCTTCTGCGACTTCTGGCTCTTCTGCGTCTTCGTAGACTCTCTGGTCTCGTTTAGTGTCGACTTACTGCCTTTCTTGCCTATTTTTGGTGCCGTCTAAAAAACAAACAATCACGCTTATTATCCCAAATGGGGTCACACGAATCGTTACATAAAAAAGACAACATTTCACGTTTCGAAACCATATTTTCAGGTTCAATAACAGATGACAGGGGTAATAATATTGATAGGCCTGTTCTCATGAAAATCAAGTGCGGGTAATTGGACCTCCCTCTTTAGTCTACTCGTGGCCACGGTCGCTGTAACGCGGCCAAAACGTCGAGGCAATTATAATCATATTAAAACATGAATAAGTCCCGCGTAGCAATTAATACATATATGTATAACATAAAGCGTTCCATCATTTATCATTATCATTATCACTTACCTTGGTCTGTTCCAATAGTTCTGAATAGTTCTTAAACAATTTGAGTACGGCGGAAGCCGCGTGGGTGCTCCTCCTGTCCCATCGCATCACCTTAAAATAAAAGGTAACATCGTCAAAACTTGCTTAAAAGTGCTGTACACTACACTAATATCTGATACAACACTGTATAAATATCAGACACGACTCTATTACTAGGGGCGGTAGGTTGTAACACATTTTTTGCACGCTACTATTAGTGTTGGTGACGGTACTATACCTTCATATCCAGCCGATGTTTTTTTGTGCATTGTCAATTTGGTGTACCTAAAGTAAATTATACAAAAAAAAAACAAGAATTTTGTGTCATTGTTACAAAGTCTTGAACCAATATATTTATTGTGCAAGACAGCGGTACTCAAAGTGTGTTCCGTGGAGCCTTTTTGGGGAGACCACGAAAATATGTACAGAGACAGGATTTTCATCGTTTGCAGTTACAAAGACCAACCATCGCGATAGACTGAATGTTAAATCTAACATGAGGCTTCTATCGACCCTGATATAAGAATTTAGGGAAAAAACTTGAGATCCGGTGGCGTAAATAGTAAACTAAGTACCTGATACGCTATTAGCGCTTCATAGCAGGACAGTATCTGTTGCACTTTCAGGCTTTTCGCTTTGGATTCTGGTGTCAAATCCGAGAGAACAGGATCCTCCTGAAAATATGAAACATAAATTTAATTTACATCGTTTATTTGTGTCAATCATGTGATACTGAAGAGGTGAAGTTTTAGTTTTTGTTAGTTTGTAGGTGCCAGTAGTTAGGAACTACTGATCCAATCTCAAAATAGTGTTTTAATTAATAATTACCAGGCATTGGCACTTGGCGTCTCTTTGGCACACGACTCATTAGAATGAGACATTATTTTCATGAAAAAATTATTCGTTCACCCGTTTTTAAGGTTCCGAACCCAAAGGTTGAAAACGGGACCCTATTACTGAGAATTCGCTGTCTGTCTGTCTGTCCGTCTGTCACCAGGCTGTATTTCAAGAACCGTAAGAGCTAGGCAATTTAAATTTTCAGAGATGATGTATTTCTGTTGCCTCTATAACAACAAACACTAAAATCAAAATAATAATAACAACTAAGGGGGCTCCCATAGAAAAAACTTTTTTTTGCATTTTTGGTACGGAACCGCACTTAGCCAGTTTTTTAATAACGTGGATAGTGAGATTTAGTTAAAGCCTTTACGGTCGAGCATGTATGATGAGATGAGAGGGATTAAGGTGAACGAAACGAGAGAATTAACGAGAGAATCGACGAGCATGTATGAAGAGACTAATGAATGTGGATGAAGCAAAAGAAGTATGCCAGGATCGTAGCAAGTGGAACAAAGTGGTCTCTGCCTACCCCTGTGGGAAAGAGGCGTGACTGTATGTATGTATGTATGTATGTAAACGAGAGAAGTATGCCAGAATAGAAGCAAATTTCGCTCTGTTGTCCCTGCCTTATAAATGTAATGTTTATGTTGTTATTTTTTGTCTCACCATATCAATATGCCCCAGTCGCTCGCTCTCGCTCAGTTGCGTCATAACGGCGGTGAGCTTGCTGCGCAGGTTAGCCCCGCCGTCGGTCGGCTGGCTGGCCAGCATGTCTTCCAACTCCTCCTCCTCTTCTTGCAGGAATTGGGCAGTCAAATACAGCAGGTGGGATATTGGTTCCTGCGTAGGACAGTTTGAAGTCGTAAACAATCACGAGTATTTTAATGCCACATCTTTATCCGTTGAAAAATATTCAATACGAATTTAATAAACAATTGCACAGCGACGTCACGGCGAGTGCAGAGTTCCGATTCCAAATAATGTGTTCTTTTCTTTCGATTATCACTTGTTTTAAAAAGTAGACCGATTTTACAAAGTAAAGAATTACAATGAACCACAGGATAGGTTTCTTAATTTAGGTAATTTGCTTATTACGTCTGAAGTATTGAACAAACATTATGACATACAAACATCCATGTATCACGCCTGTATTCCCAAATGAAATAGGCAGAGCATACATACATACATACATATTCTCACGCCTGTATTCCCAAGAGGGGTAGGCAGAGCACATGAATTCAAAAATCCAGAGCATACGAAACGCTAAATAGACAAAACTACTATTTCACGTTACCTAGCGACTTTTAGCATAATTTTAGAATTAAACATAGATGGAAAAGGTATGGTAGTGACAGGTTGCTAGCCTGTCGCCTAAAGCATACCTAAACATCCCTAGTCGCCCCTTACGACATCTGCGAAAAAAATGAAGTAGTGTTTTTCCAAACCCGAGACTACACGACAGTATTGAGATATGGATGTAGAAAAATCACTTACGACTAAAGTAGCTGCAGCCCCGGTGACCTGAACGCACTGGTCCCACAGCAGAGGGGCGTGGTCCGCCTGTTCCGGCAGATACTTGCTCAAGTGCTCGTATATAAACTCGAGTATGCACTCGTGTAGCACCGGCTTTTCTTTCACGCAGTCGTACAGTTCTGCAAAAAATGTATGAGCGGTTTTACATAAAATACGCGGTAGACCAGATGGGCTATTTTATAAAATATCTTTACAATCACGCCCACAGTCCCGAATAGGGTGGACTCGAAGCGTTACACTTAACTATGAGTATTTCAGGTTTTGTAACATAATTTAAAATAACTTCTGTACTTCTTTTTTTTTCAATTTTTAACCGACTTCAAAAAAAGGAGGAGGTTCTCAATTCGTCGGGATATTTTTTTTTTATTATTATTCAGTATATTTATTACAATCTCAGGTTAGATTTTTACAATGCTTATATAAAAGTAATAAAATAAAATAAATTACAAAATATACAATTATTATAAAAACCTAACCTAGGGAGCCGTCGGTAACGGGGCAGGACCCAAGCTACCGGCGGTTATTATTATTATTTTTTTTATCATTATTTTTTTTTATGTGTGTTCGCTGATTACTCGAAGACGCCTGGACCGATTTGGAAATTTTTTTTTTTGTTTGAAAGGGTATAGTTTCCAGGTGGTCCCATTGCCAGCATATCTTGATCTGGTGATGGAATATGAGGGAAATCGAGGGCAACCCTCAAATTTCATTGGCACAGGTAATGTTTTTAGTACATTTTTCAAAGCTACACCAGTATTTACGTCTGGCAGTAAAAAAAATTGACTGAGCTGATGATGGAAGGTCAACTCCTTAATGCTTAGGAGTTTAAGGATAATTCTTTCAATACTGAATGCACCTGCAGACTGGAAATTATAATTTCAGTAATTAGTGAGGCCTGCTGGTGATGGAAGGTCACCCTCATTATTAGACAAATGCTTTCAGTATAGCCCAAATTTGAAGTCGGTTTTTTTTTGTTTAAAATTATATAAAATAAATGTTTTTCTATTGTAAGAACACCGATTTTATACCGATAGGTTTTTTCCATTCCCTTATTTTTATCTAACAGTAGATTATTTCGGCAAATGATGGAACGTTATTTCTGCACATATTAACACTTTAACTGTCCCAAGGATATTTACTATCCCAACACCAAATGTCCAAAGTCGTCGGTATCAAACAACTGAGTGAGTTGACCTATCTTTCATTGTCCCTCGCTTACGCCACTGTCATGGGTCGCAAAGTCCGTGCATTACATGTAATGCACAAATGTATAGAATCGTCTATTTCTGACATCACGTAGACGTGGCAGGCCTAGTTTGACGGTGCATTACATATAATGCACGGACAATCAAGCGTGTAAGTACTGATATACACTGGTGCATTATATATCATGCACGGACGTACCGAGCTAGGTTTTCAGTGTATTACATATAATGCACGGACATTCAAAGTGTTAATATGCACTTACTGGTATAAAGCAGCTGTTTGACAGCTGCATCTTGCACCAGGCAGCGCCGCATCACAGAGACGACCTCCATGCAAACCGCTTCGTTGCGCACGCCCGATGCCGATCTGAAATAGATAAATGTGATCAGAAATACATTTAATGATATAATAATTTGGATTCGTGATTCTGCTGTTCGTAGCAGGCGGTTGTTACATAATTTTCCCAAAAATGTAATTTCCATGCAAAAATCTGGCCTGGGGCCAGATTGAAGCTACCCATAAGGGTGCGTGGCGAGGGCGACTGACCTTTGTTACCGCTCTGCTTTCAGAACAAAAATGGCGTGAAAACCTGCGCATAACGCGTTGATATGGACCTTGAATCAGTACACATATACATACGTTTAGATAAACTCGTCTCCACAACTTATAAACTTTATGTTTTTTTTTAACTAACTCTTATACTGGTGCCAAGTCATGGATGACGGCGTGGACGACTTGGACGTGTTTCTCGGCGACTGGCCCCAGACCGCTCTGAAAGGAATGGAGGGCTGGGGGGGAGGCCTTTGCCCAGCAGTGGGATACCGACCCATGCTAGATATAATACATAATAATACTCGTATTCTTGCAGCGCATGTTTCTTGGCAAAGATGGTCCTTCCAAAGCGCTGAAAGACTCGACAATGACGTGTAATAAAGCTCTTAGAGTCTATTTTTTTTTTTAACTCACGAAGCGCCGTGTTGCGTAGCGTGTATAGTGAGCTGCGTGAGGTAGGACGCGTGGCTGTGCTGCTCGCTGCTGGCGCTCTGGCTGCTGCTGAGCGACCCTGACACCTTCACGTGACGCAGCACGGTCAGGAAGCCCGAGAGCGCCAGGCAGCGGTGGGCGGAGTCCCTGGAAAATAAACGGTCCACATTCGAACTGTTCAAAACGTTTCAAAATGTGGCAGTACTCAAAAATGAGAAGCGTATGGACCTAATAGCTTAGTTTTGAATTGAGATACATTATGAGTTGGCTGTTTGATCTGGGTCGATTTGTGTGGTAAAGACTCCAATAGAGAGCTCTCCAAGCAGATATTATGCCTGGGAACCGAAATCCTTAGAAAGGTGAAAGTTGTATTTATTTGAATTTGAATTTGTATTTTTTAGAAACTTCGTTAGCGCGTCGCAGAACACTTTGACAGTTGATGACGTTTGAGGAAGAAGTTCTACTACTGGACGATAGGAGGCGCTAGGTTCGCTACAAAATTGTTCGTGCCGCATCATTTCTTAGACTCCAGTTCCAAATACAATTTTATTTCCGATAAAACCACCTCTAAAGTTGGTGACCACATATCTCCATTTGGGAGTCACTCACCTGGAGTATAGCCCCTTGCGGCACACCATGAACAGAGTGTCCCTCGTGCGTATACTGAAGTTGATGAGGGGATACACGGCTTCCAAGACCTTCGCTGCGCTGCTAAAGTCCCCATTGGGTTTGCAGTTCTCCAGTATGGCGCTCAGCTCGGAGCATCTCTCGACGGAAAGGGGTGTCAGCTTGCAAAGGACGAAGAGGCAATCTGTGAGGGCATAAATTATAAATACAGTCATCATCAATCACCATAGAATCACGCCTGTGTTCCCATATGGGGTACTTTCACGATTCGCAGTCACTTCTAGTATAATTTTAAGTCTGAAAACAGATGGAAGAGAAAAACTGATAATCAATAGCCAAATTGAAATCTATGATTTCCGAAGAAAGAACCTTTAAGAGTTTGTATTTGGTTTTTATTCTGGCCACACATAGACTTTAGGGCCTAGCTACTACAGAAGTGTAGTCGGTCTCCCTTTCCCCTTTTCTTCCCTTTCTAACCATCTATCTCCCTTCCACTCCCGTTCTCTCCTCCTCGAATCTCCCAGACCTGCGCACTGGCTTGCCCCGGAGGCCCTCCTTTTTTTACCCTGCGTATTGGGTCGCCCCGGAGGCCCCCGTTTTTATTTACCTGCGTACTGGCTCCCCCCTTTGGCCCTTAGCCGGTCCCCGAGCTGCGCCAGCGCGCGCGCCGCGGTCTCGGGCTGCGCCTTGCTCAGCCGCGCCAGCACGAGCTTGCCGTGCGAGCGGCACGCGGCCGGCCCGCGGGACACGCCCAGCAGGAGGAACGCGAGGTTGATCAGCCCGAGGACCGTCAGTTGACGGTGGTTCGCGCTGCAATAGAAGTAATCTCAGCAAGTTAGTTAGATCATGGAAAAATATGCGACAGGTACTTTTTGGTTAATCGGACGCGACTCGACCCACTGTACACCCGAGGTGTCGGGGACAAGTGCCGATGATTCGTAGGACGATAAAACCTACGCAGATTTAGGAAACAAATTTAAACGGGGAGTGTGGACGGCTGCGTTGGAAGGGAAAAGCTTATAATAAATTGAGGATGTTTTAGGCCTCGTTTAAGGTGACGTGTGGCGTCGAACATCCCTCATTAGAGTTAAACTTAGGGCGTTATATGATAGCGTTCTCAATATAAATAATAATGTTGTGATGCCAAAAGATGCCGTGTGGTGCCGGGTTAGAATAGCACTTCCCCCTTTCTTCCCGTGGGTGTCGTAAAAGTCGACTCTGGGAAAGGGTTAGTGTATTGTGGGCGATGGGCTAGCAACCTGTCACTACAATATCACGTTGAACCATCTGGTAACCCTGAAATTGCTAAACGTGGCACTGGATTTTCGGATTCATGTGCTCTGCCTACCCCTCTTGGGAATACAGGCGTGAGAATATGTATGTATGTAAGAAATTTTCGTGATTGGCTTATTGATAAAGCTTTCTATAATTTAAAGGAATTCTGGGAATATAAAGAGACAATATAAAAAATGTGACATGATACACATAATTTTTGTAACTTTTAAAATCTTGTTAATTAGGTATGCGTGTGTGTTTGTGTCCTAAGAGTCCTAACCTTTCTGTAGTGAGCACTTTGAGCACGCTCGACACAGGCACATCGGGCGGTAACACACTGCGCGCGAACGCGCTCGCAACGCGCCATTGCTCGTCGTATTCTCGCTGTTCTATCGCTGCCCTTATGACCTGCCGACAAATCCAGGTATAGCAGCACTGCAGAATGCATTCTACGCGGACGAATGTATTATAAGCTTACATCCAAACAATCAGCTTTGCAGTCCCCCTGGTCTGTCACAGCCAGCGCTATGTCCAGCAGGAACGGCGCCCGGAGCAGCTGGGAGCGAGGCCAGCTGCGCAGGAGTTTGCTGATGAGCCGCGTCTCCACCACGCCCTCTGTCAGGTGGTAGATGCATGTCGACAGGCAGCGACTTAGCTCCGCCGGGCTGTGTGGCACTGGTAGGTAAAAAAAAAGTTGGTACGCGCTTGCGTTCTCTTAATGGGTAGCCCATTAAGGCCTTTTTTTTTTTTGACGGAGTGGAAATGCCTTACGCATACGCCCGGGCATGGGGAGTGTCCGGGGTTATGTGGGGATCTTTCCCCCGTCCTCTTCCCGAATGGAAGGGGAGGGGGGAACATACCCACTAAAACCACTCCAGTGTTGTTGGCTTGCCGGGTTTGGGAGACGCCATGGGATCCCGAAGATTCTATCGATGACGTCTCCCCAGCCCATTAGGGCTTACGCTAGCTGGAGGCGGATGCGGTGCGTTAGGTCGCAAGCGGCCCTGAGCGAAAGTCACGAAAACGCACATATGTGTTGGTGGCCACTTAAACCAGTCCTTTGAAAGCGAGTGACTCGGGACTCACCAATATCATCGATGTCCATCGTAGTGGACTCGGAGTCGCCCGGCGGCGGCTCCAGCTTGCTGTATAGCCTCGTGCTGAAGTAGTGGCTGAGCTGCGACAGGACTACATCAAAGTCGTGAGTCTGGCATAATCTGAAATAAAAAAAAGTTAACACTGTTCCAATTACCTATTGGCCAATTAGAGGCTGCACTTACAGTTCTTACCTGAGGAGCTGATGCACCAAAGCCGGCAAGGTGTCAGGGGGAAAATCTATGATGTAGGTGCATATTTTGTTCACCACTTGTTTATGGTCGTTGCGAGAGAGCTGCATGTCACTGAAAGAATGAAATTTGGATCTCATTTGTTTTATACCTATAGAGATGAGAAACTGTGGAGTAGGATACGAAATTGCGTTAGATTTATTGGTTAGCAAGTAAAATTAGACAGACTAACTTGAACATGGCAGCTAACTGCACAAGTTGGCTCTCAGACCAATTGCATTGGCACAGGGTCCGCACACACTGCTCCTTGTACTCCGCACTGCTCATTTCTGTTCCGCAGTGTTTCACATTGTCAGTTGGCGAAATCGCATTCAGACACTCTGGGAGGATGTCTTTCCAGCTGAAAGTGTAGAAATAGCAACTAAGTTATAGTAAATAAGTTATTGTTTTTTAAAGGGGAACAAAATCAAAATAATGCTTTGAAACTACATATGTCACACTTTTAATGCAAAGCAGAGAAATATTTCTTATTGAATATCAATGATATTGGCAGTAGCAATAATAATCGTTTTGTCAGGAATAAACTTCACACCTGTACTTCCATTTTTAACGGTGTAAACAGACCTCACAGAGTGTTACACAGTCAAAAAGAAGAATTATTTCATTTCTATTAATTTACAATACTATCATTTCAAAAAAAAAAATGTAACATTGTGCTAAATGTGGCTGTATCACAAAATATTCATTGTTTTGTCAGTATGATGATTTACATTTATGTATAAAAAAAGAAAATTTAATGAACATGTCACATAATGGTGATAATTTTTTATAGTTTTTATAGTTACATACATAATTCTCATGGACAACAAAAAAGCAATTTCTAATCTAGAAGATATAAAAACAAGTACTCACATCATATTTACATCACTAGTATCAACGATGGACTGCACACTATCATTACACCAGCGGACCAACTCATCTACATTGGCTTTAGTGAACTCAAGACAAAGTCTGCTTATTAGGTCCCCACAATGGGTCAGTGATGTTGATTCCTTTCTCAATGTTTTCATTACTATGTCTATTACCTGAAATAATTGGTTTAAAAACATTTTAATAAAATTTAGTAGTTACTTATAAAAATACCCGAGACAATATATTAAATATTTTTAAACACAAGCAGTTCAACTTTTAACATGAGTATTATGATCAAGTATATAAAGATTCTTGTGTACATAAAAATAATGTTCACAATTCACAAGTACTTACCTTGATTTTATATCTATCTGAAGAAGTTGTGTTTTCAGATAATCCATTTAATAAACAGTTCACTATTTTGCATCCATCGCTATTTAGTATTCGCCGCGGTAAATATTTCAATATCTGCAAAATAAACATTCAAATTAAACAAACAAGTTCAGACAAGAAACAGAGAAACGAGAACGGTCGGTGTGACGGCAAAACAAAACGAACCTTTTCAATATTTAATTTGCAAAACTCCCGCAAATCGCCTCGTTTACTATTGACTCGTCCTAGTTCCTTAATACTTGCGAATATTTCATCAATTTCCATATTGTTTTCTGGTAAAGTAAAGAAAACACTAACACAAAATAGACTTATAAACCTCAAACGAAAAGTAGTATCCCCGCCAAAAGCTAAAACCATTGATGTAGGAAGGTCCTATCGGCCCTTAACATGATAGCGCACTTGGGAAATGTTCGTTTATTAATATAAACCATAT
>BHDV01052228.1:200605-227452 GCA_005406045.1 Adoxophyes honmai | reverse complement strand
AGGGACACGCGCATCTCTGCTTATGGTACTTGTCTTGGAACGGCCTTTAGTGGGGACCTCGCAGTCCTTATTTTCTTGGTCCAAGGATTTGAATGACAGTGACCTCACAGTGACAGAACAGACAGCAACTTTGACAAAATAACGGCTACGTTCACGGCTTCGAAACCAAGCCTTGTTCAATCAAAGATGTTCGATACTCTTTTTTTACTTACAAACGGAAGAAGATCTTTACTTTGATGGAGATAAACTTGTGTTCACTATATTTTTTTAGCTTTTTGAAAATGTTATAGTTACTGAAATACTTGGATTTCGGCATTGTTACTAAATTATATTTTTGAACGCATTTATAAAAGTATGAGGCGTATTTTGTGTTTATAAAAAAACTGAAATTTCATACGGTTTTGAATTTTTCAGCTAAATTCTCTCATTTAATCACTAAAATCATTCTAGAGAGTTTTCCGTCGTTGAATTTTACGTTTGTTATTGTATAAAATACGGCCTAAAAATTTACTTTTATTGTACCATAGGCAACGGCTTTTTTGATGTCAGTCATGTCATTTCTTTGATGATGACGTCATCAGTTTATGTTTAGTGAGAGCAGTTACGAAATTTACGAATTTCATCATTACGGGTTCTTTTAAATACAAAATAGTATTTGTATAAAATTAAGTGTAGTTAGAAATAATATAAGATTACTAAATATTTGGTGTACACTGAAATACAACAGATTTTTAAGTGAAGAAACATAAAAGTCAACAAGACATCGTTCGTTACGTTACTTTTGGCGGCATCACTGTAGCCACAGAAATAGATTTCCTTGTGCAATAATCAGCGCGTATCAGTGATCGTTGGACTAATCTGCATTTGGACCGGTTTTTCGGAAATGGGTCAGTGTTTTTGAAGATGTCGAAAAGGTGATATCGTGAATTTGGCGTTGCACGTTTATCAGAGATGGAGAACTTAGCCGTTGGTGGATTGCGGTCAAGGTCGCGCTCAAAAACACCCTTTTTGCGGTCGAGTTGTGACCACGAGAACTGTACGGAGGGTGAAGAACACACACACCCCAAATCGGGGCGGAAAACACCCATCAAACGCAGCACTCCTGTCAAGTAAGTTTTTACCCTAACTCATGAAATTTTTAAATAAAACCTCAAACGAATTTTCGTTTTTAGAATTTCTTTTGGCTTTGTACTGCCTTCCAAAAATTCTTGCATGAATTCCTACAAAAACAAAAACACTGAAGACAACAGTAACTCATAAATAATTTATTACTCATGTCATAAGCATTACAATACACAATATGAAATAACCAGGCTGCAAGCAGGTGTTATGTTTCTGTTGTATTATGCTGATGACTAGAGCATTCCTATAAATATTTAAAGGTCATTGGTTTCCAAGATATTTTTTCCATATTTTCGTTGCTGGATTTTTAGAAGTTGCCATGTTATCCTTGATCTGTGGGTAAAAGTGTGGCACAAATGAATAAGAGTCGAGAGTGATACTTGTTAAGACTTTTGAATACATAATCTATTTGCTATGAAGTAAATACAGAATTGGTAGAGTGCTTTTAGAATGTTGAGAAAAATGTAATGCATGTGTCGTTCATTTTGGACATTCAATGTAGCCTCTTGTCTCCCAATGCCAAATTTGATTGCTACAATTAAAATCTACCCATGTGGTGCCGGGTTAGAATAGCACCTCCCCCTTTCTTCCCGTGGGTGTCGTAAGAGTCGACTCTGGGAAAGGTTTGGTGTATTGTGGGCGATGGGCTAGCAACCTGTCACCACAATATCACATTTGACCATCTGGTTACCCTGAATTTGCTAAAACGGGGCACTGGATTTTTGAATTCATGTGCTCTGCCTACCCCTCCTGGGAATACAGGCGTGAGAATATGTATGTGTGTGTGTAATTAAAATCTAGTGTACTTGAACATTGTTTGTCCTTAAAATAGGAAATTGGTTAGGGTCGCAAAACAACAAATTTCAATACAAAACCATAAGCTATCCAAATTTAGGATGGGATCTAGCTATTTGTATGTATACAAAAGGGTTAGCTCTTTGCCAATTGTAAAGATTCCCGTGGTATCTGTTACCTGCTTTGTTCTTAATAAAATTCCTGTTTTAATTCCACTCCTGGAACCACAGGAATCAAATTGTTTTGTATAAGCAATGATATAGAAACTCCATTGAGCATTCCATCAACTGCTCTTAGTTGAGGTGGTGATACATATCCTCATTATAAATATGTAGTCAGAACTGGCATATTTCATTTTGACTAGCACTTCTGACAAATTAAATTTACAGTTTACAATTTTAATGTACTATTTTGCAAACAACTTGACACAATTTTAAATAGAGAGTAAATTTGCGCATTGTTTTTACTTGGAAAATGCAGTGCTCAAACTTTCTCTCTAAAATTGTGCCAAGTTGTATACCAAATAGTAAAACAAACTTGGCCCTTTTGTCTGACATCATCTGTTATAAATTTATACTTCTAATCAGCACTTGAAATACACAGATAATTCTGCTGATAAATGACCAATGTAATATCAAGGCCAGCTTATGTTTACCTGATGATGTCACACCATAAAGGCCCTAGGTTTAAGCCATGGTGACCTCGACAGCAACCTTGCCTTGACAATGTTGTCAATGGTTGACAAACTCTGGTCATGATTTAATTGGTTTGTAAAAGAACTTGGATTATTTATTTATGCAAATGCTTTTTATTCATAAGTCACTTGAAACAAATGCAACTTTTTTTTATACAAGTTTGAGATTACCTATATGAACAAAGAATGGGGTAATTTAAATACTAAATAGATTTTTGTTAAGTTGATACCATTTTTAAATACAATGATTTTTATGAATGTGTAGTATAGATGACCAAGATTGACATTCAAATGAGTGTGAATGTGGAAAAATCAGTAAACATTATTGCAAAGTTCTATTAACCTTTCATATGTCTATGACAGGATCTATCCCATAATTTTTGATAGGTTTCTTCCTTTTATTATAATTTTTTTAATCTTTTAATATTGTTGCATAGACTGAGACTGGCATGAACTATTTTGTTTGGTTCGGGCATCCAGAGGACTACAGTCTCCAGAATCTATCTTGGCAAGATTTGAAGTTGTGCGGGAAAGATAGCACATTGTTTATCGACTTTAAAAAAATATATATAAATTCTTGCCACAATAAATGCCACGGACTGTAAAAGACACTAATAGAAGCCTTATGTCTATCCTTATAGCTGGAGCTGTTGTAACTCAAATTGTAAACATAAAAAAATTAAGCTAATATCCCTTAACTTTAGCCAAACATGAGTTTTTTTCCTGTAAAATTATGATATTTCTTCTAAATATAATTAGAACATACATGATGTCATAGTACCCAGTATTCAGAATAAGTCGATTGTTAAATGTATTTATCATTGATGATTCATGGAATACAATTATTCTTAGAAGCAAAGTTACTGTTTTAGTCCTAAACCCTTTCAAATAGACTGACCTATAAAATATTATGAAAACTTGAAAACCTAAATAAATAATTTACCCATTCTTGGAATTTTAATTACTTTAATGTGTTGTTGTACTATACATTTTTAATTATTTTATTGTATTCTGTTTGATCAATACCAAATTTGTTACATTTTAACTTGTTCAAAAAGGTGAATGTTTTAAAATGATTACTATCTATCTAGAAACAAAAAAGCAAAAGAGTCTGATGAATTTGATTGATATTTCTTTATATTAAACCATACACTTTCCTTTCTCCTAAGAGATACATCTAGACTAATTATTATCCAATCCATTTGATATGACATTTTATCTAATATTGAAGATGGAATGCGACTCAAAACCCAAGGACCAAGATAGTTAACAGTTAAGCAACAAATGTGTTCTGCAGTCCATTCAACTAACTTACATTTCAGGCAGCTACAACAAACCACAACTCGGACCTCTGCTGAGACAATCACTGAGGAAACAGAAGATGTGTCCCCACCAATTGTCAGAACCAGGCAATCAGCTAGGCTAGCTACAGAGAACTCGGCGAAGACTTCGGACTACTCCTCAGAAGAGAGCCTGGATCGGCTCAAAGGCCACAGAAAGGAGATTTTCCAGGTAATTAAATCAATAAGACTGCTTTTATATTTAGTAAACATATTTTTCTATTTTTATGAAATGTGAAATAGTCATGGTTTTGGCTATGTAATGTTTCATTATGCTCTGCATAACCCATTTGGAAATACAGGTGGTGTGTATGTATGTAACAAATAATTTCTTTTTTTTTTAATTTTCCTTGTATGTCACATAATGAATAAAACCAGTTTACTTTCTAGAAAAGGGTGGGAATATTTTGTAGGATTGTTATCTTATCCTTATCTTGCTATTCAACATACAAACATCTCAGACTATTCATATTAAAATCAGAAACAGCATTGTATGTAGTTTTTTTTTTCTTCAATCGGTAATTAATTGAAATTTCTACACTGTTTGCATGTTAGTTGCATAAACTACCTATTCTGAATGAAAGGCGAACAATGGCAATCTAACTCTATTAAAAACATGTGACATTTCTCGAGTTTGTCACATGAGTAACAATAAGCTACTGCATCAACTTGATTAGAGTTTCACCAGATCTTTTATTTGTAGATGTAAATGTGATTATCGATAGTGACTCAGGGCCAGCGTAAATTGATGGAACAGTAAACATTCAATTCTTCAATATGAAACATGTGAAGTTTCACACCATTTTGTTTACTGGTAAAACCTTTATCTACAAAGGTTTATGTAAATATATTATCCATTTGGGAAACATCTATAATAAACTGTCCGTGGCTTTGCCCCCGTTAGTTGTTCTTCATTCTTCTGATAACAACAGAAAGTAACTATCGAAATCAGCACAGTCGGTTGCGCGTTACCCCGTAAGTTGTGGAATATCTAATGTATCTACGCTGTATAAATCTTTATGGTATGAATAAGAGACGACTAAAGGTAGTGTCCGACCGAAGGTACAATTTTGGCCGAAGCCGAAGCCGAAGCCGATTAATCGGCTTTCATCAAAACCTTCGGCCGAAGCCGAAGCCGAAGCCGAAGGTGTGTTGACCCCATGTTGACCCTAAGAAATACGAGAATTTGCTAATAGTAAAAAAAATACGGCAGTAAATTATGCGCAGTTTTCGTTTCTAAATCAAGTGTGAGTATGTTGTTATGTTATGTGTTGTCAGTAATTTATATAATTAACTGCAAGTAATGCGATCGGGCCGGCGAACTCGCTCTGGCATCGTTTGTTCAATTTCAAATCTATAGTCTACCCGTCACTATCTGACGTCTCTAGTTAGACAGTGACAGGTATAGTCTAAGTCGCGCGTATCTGTACTCGCGCGCTACTGTGCTAAGGGGACAGTCCCTATTATTACCTCTGTAATCTGTTTTTAAATCTGAAATTACGCTGGAATTGGCTTCGAAACTTGAAAACGTCCATGTAACGATGTATGCTTACCCCGTTTGGGAACATAGGCGTGATTGTATCTGTGCGATGAGTATGTGGTTAAAATGAAGCCGTACACTTGAACATCAATGACTGCAAGTGGCTAACTTGAAACCGACCGTGAAAATAGACAATAATCCCAGCCGGTCGATGGTTTGTTTGTGGAGCACCCAAATCCAAGCGCACTTCCGCTATATCTACACGTAGCAACCTTGCGCTGAGCGTAAGCTAACGTTTTGCTGTACAGATTGCAGGCGAGGCTTGATAGAACTATATTGCAGTCAGTATTTGCCATTGAATTTCAAGAGAAATCTTGATATCGTGCTATACAAGTAGTGTCAGGTTGTAGCTTACTTTTCAACATCCAAGGAGGAAAAAATAGGCAATTCTAAACCTGACACCACACCGATAAAAGGTCTTTAAAATAGTCGAGATTCTAATTCTTCTCGTAAAAGTAACCTTGTTGCCCAACCAGGCATTTTAAGCATTCCGTTCCTAAGCTTCTGGGCTAATTTGAGGTTGTTTGCTGTTTCATCAGACTTATCTTTACAACTCAGTTTATCGCCGTCCCTTGCTGATAACTTTGATAATCCTGCTTTATGACTTTTGGATCTATTTCCATTGATAAAGTGCGTGCATCATCCGGCTCCTTGGAATGTTGATTAAGTACCTGTTAGAGCAGAATTTTTAAAATTTTGTCGCTCTCGCTTCGACTTAGTTTGCGCCGAATTTGGTTCTCGTTCTCGCTGTCCCGCGGAAATTTGTTTTTTTTTTCTGTTTAACTTTACATAACCACTTCTAGTGAGTTTTTTTTTTAGATTTTATTTAAGGTATAAGTGACAGGTTGCTAGCCTGTTGCCAAAAATGTACCTTAAACTTTTTTCTAAGTCGTCTCACGACACCCATGGAAGAAATGAGGAGGTGATATTCTAAACCCGACACCACTGACCTCTGTCTTCTCTTAACCTCTCTTTGAAGAACTATCATACTTACTGCACACTTGCCATTAAATTTTACTCCAGACATTGACCGCTGATCCTCATACCGATCGTTATTCAATTACTATCGCACATAAATAACAATCAAGCAATTAAAAACAGACGCCCACGCTCGGCGCCAACGGTCGCCCGATTCAAATCCCGAACTATAAATCCAATTTAAAACGTTGGCCGTTAAACGGTTCCGAACCTTAATCCGGCGGCCGTAAGTTCGCTCGCGCTGGATAAACAAACATTTCTTTGTACGCTCCAATACTCCCAAATATAACTGGAATCGAATCCCCCACTTGGTTTATTTTTAAATAGCCCTAACACTACGCATATGGGCATTTCCCGCCATGTGCCTCAGTACGATGAAGAAGATAGCGGAGATTGCCTAAGTTTTAGTAATGTGCGCGCTTTGCAGTGAATCTTGACCTAGTTGTGCTGGCCTTTTATAGTACGCGCCCAAGGATACTGCCCGGAGGTATGTTTATAGTTTCTATGGAGATGCCTAAATTAGCGGTTCTTGGATGACGTTGGTTCGCTGAATCAATAGGTATTATTAGTCCTTGAGATGCGAGCGTTCTTTTTGGTGAGTTTAAAGTAAATAACTTCACAAATAATTGTCTTATAGGATGTTAATACAGTCCAAAGCACACGTAAAGTCGTATTCAGGATGATTTTGGTTTGCTGTGAGTTAGGCTAACTTAGTTGGCGATATTGTAGTTGTTGAAGATCGTTGTTTGAATAGATATCGTGTTTAGCTTAGTATGTCCACCGTCTAATTGATTATAATCAACTTCCGCAGCCGTTTTATCGACGTGGGCTTGTCGTATTAGGCCAGACAGTCGGCGATTGATCATCGTTAAAATAACTATTCTGCTTATTGTATTTACTGTCTGCCTGGTGTAGAATTTGAGTGACAAGACCTCATTACACTATGGGGCATTCCATTCCAAAGAAAACAATCCGCGAACTTACCCCCACTACTTAAAACCTTGCCAAGTTTGATGCCGAATAGATCCTTCCTGATTCTTCTAATCACGTTACATGATTGTTCCTAATTGTGGTGTTGAATATTTTTGAAATTCATTAATTTTATTGAAAGTTATTGTTAGATCCCGTTTGATTATAAATTATCGTTTATGCATATTAATACCAGCCACAAAGATGCTAGAAACTCGATCGAAGAAAGTTTCTGACTTCCCGCTATGAATATGTAAATAGATGTGACATGGAAAAATAAACACCGATGTTTACATAACATTATTTCGAACAGCCTTCAAAATTCAATGCGTCAACAACTCAAAATTACTTCAACACTTAACCTTACGCCAGTTCTACGGGCGCATTCGATCAGTGACTCATAGCAAAGCTGCTGAAAGTACACCGCGCTTCTATTAGCACTACAGAGATACCCAGCTTATTACTCGCCGTTGTAGCTACTATGATGTCATGAGCCGTTGACCGTTGTGCGTGAAATGTGCGCGAGGTTCGGGAAAAAACGTGGTCATAGACCGCTATGACTTCACTTAGTTCAATTGCTTGGTTTGGTCTAAATTTGAAAGGAACTGATTCGTGATTAAAATATTACTGCCTCCGAATGTAGGTTGGATCAGTGTTTCCAAGTGTTTTTTGGGTTTCAAGTTGGCAGTTATAAGAGACGGTTGCTAGCCTATCGCCTAAAATATAGCTTAACCTAGTCGTCTCTTACGATATCTACGGAAGAAATTGGAGAGTGTTATTCTAAACCCGACACCACACGGGAAATAAAATAAACTATCTTTAATATCCAAAAATATAAACAATACTCGCGAAATAACGATGCTTAGCCGAATTCCCCGTAGAGAAAATCGCCGGTAACAACTAGTATTTCCAACTGTTTATGATTGTGTCAAAGTTGATACTTACTATTTCTGTAATCGATTGTCTTACCAAACGGAAAGTAAAATTTTGTGTCGTGCGTGGGTAAGGAGACTTCGTTGTGTCTAAATCATTTTCGTATGTTTTTAAAACCTAGCAGTAATGCAATGGCGGTATCATCATAGGTGGTTAGAAGTATCGCAACTAGTAACAGCGGCACCAATTTCCTAGGTAACAGGCACGTATGGCACATGCATACAAATAGTAATTTTGTGATAATAGTACCACGTACAGAAGGTTTACTCACGAACATGTTTAGGTGTAAAATATTGCTCTCTTTCTACCATTACCTGCTTGCCATAGACCTTTCACGAGATCGCGCCTGCGAAGCGTACCTGAACTGCGCAGTGGGCCTGCTATAACGTAATTAACTCGGAGTCAATTTAATCAAAACGAAAATATAGTTGAGTCTTGAAAATCTTGGAATCAGTTACTCTTTTCTTAATAGATGAAAAACTTCTGATTCTGCCTAGAAGCACTGCAAAGAAATTGGCAGTTGAATGAAGAGAAATCGCATTGAAATAGGTCAAACTCACAACGCGCCTCTTTTTGGCTTCGGAATTAAACAATATTGGAGAAGTGTACTCCTAGTTCTACCAAAATCTATAGCTCTGAAACTCTTGGCGCTACGTATAAAATCAACCTACCATGCTTAGATAATTGTTTTAAATCGGGCATGCGATTTACACCCCATTAATTTTAAATAAATCCACTACTCCCCTGATTGTCCGCATCCTGTTCAGTTCAATGCATTACCGTTGCCGCCCGCGAGTCTATATCTAATTTAAAATTTAAATTGTTCTAACCATTTAGGTACGGAAGCTTCGTTATGATTATAAGTTATGAGATTTGATTTATAAAACTACTGGTTATCTCATTAAAGAGACTAAAAATGTGGCGCAGATGTTACACTACAGTCTAGTTTCTTTCGGCCGAGTCAATACCAAAGAGGCTTCTAAAGCTGCGTTTACTTAGTGCTATGAGAAACTTTTGTTTAAATAGAACGAATGATTGCTCATCCGTCAAATGCTCAATGCTTGGACCGATCAAATGTTCTCACAAGCTCAAAGGGTCATGAACAATTAATTTTCCCTCAGAACTGTTCAGAACGAGGACATGTAAAAAAAATTGTAAAGTTTATTTATGCAAATAGGCTCCTAAGAGATTTAATACGTATTTTTTTAGTCTATCAGTGCTTCGGAAAGACCCTCATTGCCAAAAAGACGCCGCAAGAAACCTGACAAAAAATCAGGTTGTGGAGACAAGACATTTAACTAAAAGCAAGCTTCACTGATCCAAGAGCCAATGCCATGCGTTTAGACGCAGATTTTCACGCCATGTGTTCATAGATTCTATCCACACATTACATTACCAACATTATTCGTTCGGAAATCCCTCAATAGAATCGCTTATAAGGGTAATATCCTTTGGTTTAGGATAGTCCCTTTTGGCTTGTAGCTTGGTATCACTCGTTATATTTGAATGTACGTTGTTTCAGAACGAGGTGAACAGCCAGTATGAGCGCGTGTCGACCACCAGCCGGTACGGCACCCTGGCAGACCTTACGCTCAGCCCCATCCACTCCAATCAAGTGACGGCCGACCGGTGAGCACCTATTTTGCTGAACAAGTCTCTATAAGTTTTTCAGACAACCTTACTATGAGACACATCTTCACTATCGCTTCCTCATTGCCGAGGATCGTTACTCCGCAGCCTGTCAACAGCTTGTCTCCATTGGTTACGGTTAGCTGCACCGTTGTCCGTTGCTCCGACCCAAAGAAGCGATAGGTCCCACTCTGTCTGACTAAACTACTTTATGCTTACGAGCACGTCCTAGCAGTAATGAGCTATGAATCACTTCCGCCCAATCTAAGTAGTCTCATACAATAGTAGACATAAATATTAAATGACGGATATAAATCTACCAAGATTGGTACAACCCTTGTACCTAAATTAGCTTATTTCCTAACAACTGAGCCTGCTTTCATTTTGCGTCTTGAAAGAAGATATTTTATTCGATATGCGAGATAATTCATTATAATTATATGATTTATGTTTAACATTAAACTACCGTGAGACTCACTCATCTTATAAAACACGGATAACTCACGTTATAAATCGAGTTTAGCTCGACATGTTTCGGACTAATTCGTAGCCCTTCATCTAGGAGCCGCGGCAGCTGCTGCTGCCAAACGCGAACTGCGCGCCTCGGCTCTCTGCGCGCGACTGCTCGTGCTCGACGAAACTAACACTGGCTCACGACTACCCTCGTTATTATCGTCATTTATATTATTGTCAAAAATAGGGTAGCACACAACACTAACTACATCACTTTGTAAAGGCACCTCCACACTCGCTGTTGACGCAGTACGAAGATTCAAAACCGTCTTCCAACTCGGAGGCACCGACCAACCACTATCACGATTAAAATTTGGACGTCGACTAATTTCGATAGCTTCACGTACTTTCCGTGGAATATAAAATTTTTCCCTCGCTAATACGGAAACCTTGTCAAATCGGATATAGTGCGTAGAATCAGAGTTCATTGAGTGTTCGGCAACGGCAGACCCCTTATCATCTTGCTTCTTCATACTGCGTATGTGCTCCGATAACCTCGTGGAAACATTGCGTCCAGTCTCTCCGATATAATTCTTGCCACAAGAACAGGAAATCATGTATACCCCGGGACCACTCAGGGGCTCCTTATCCTTAGGTGAACGTATCCACTGTCTCAACTGTATATGAGGACGGAAAATCGACTTGATGCTATATCTTCGGCGTAACAAGTGCCCGATTTTATCCGTTCACGAAACGTGAACGTTTCGACTCGTCAACGGCCAGAGGAGCCTGAGAGGTTGCCGGTATACTTGCCGTATATAAAAGGGGTAACGGATAAAATCGGGCACTTGTTACGCCGAAGATATAGCATCAAGTCGATTTTCCGTCCTCATATACAGTTGAGACAGTGGATACGTTCACCTAAGGATAAGGAGCCCCTGAGTGGTCCCGGGGTATACATGATTCCCTGTTCTTGTGGCAAGAATTATATCGGAGAGACTGGACGCAATGTTTCCACGAGGTTATCGGAGCACATACGCAGTATGAAGAAGCAAGATGATAAGGGGTCTGCCGTTGCCGAACACTCAATGAACTCTGATTCTACGCACTATATCCGATTTGACAAGGTTTCCGTATTAGCGAGAGAAAAATTTTATATTCCACGGAAAGTACGTGAAGCTATCGAAATTAGTCGACGTCCAAATTTTAATCGTGATAGTGGTTGGTCGGTGCCTCCGAGTTGGAAGACGGTTTTGAATCTTCGTACTGCGTCAACAGCGAGTGTGGAGGTGCCTTTACAAAGTGATGTAGTTAGTAGAGTTGCCACGAATAGTGATTTGGCCGAATACCGAATATTCGGCCACGCTGTCGGCCGAAGCGCCGAATATTCGGCCGCCGAACATTCGGCACAAAGTACATGCTTGCCGAGCGTGTAAAGGATAATACAACAAGTCGCGAATAATGAAATAAACGGATCTACTCACGTTTTTCATATCAAGATTAGCTCGACATGTTTCGGGCCAATCCGTGACCCATCATGTGGAGCTACGCGCCACGGCAGCTGATAGAGTGCACGTCTACAACGTCTACGTCTACGTTGACAAATAATAAATTAAATAAGCAAACGAAAAAAAAGTCAAACCTCGGGAGTAGCGTGTATAGTGAGAGGTTGTTTTCTTTAGCTGGTATATTTTACGATGGATGAAAAGCGTAGCTAATCGATTGCTGCCATCAAATGCTAAAAAGCTTGTTATTATCGATTTCAACTTACAACTGATAAATTTCATTTATTAAATTAAAGTATTGTAGGTACTCGTAATTTGATAATAAATACAAATCTCATGTATTGTGGTGTGTTTTTTGTCTATTAATAGGTATTCGGTATTCGGCCGAATAGTACGTATTATTCGGCCGAATACCGAATAGCTAGAAAAGTGGCCGAATAGGCCGAATACCGAATAGTGGCCGAATATTCGTGGCATCCCTAGTAGTTAGTGTTGTGTGCTACCCTATTTTTGACAATAATATAAATGACGATAATAACGAGGGTAGTCGTGAGCCAGTGTTAGTTTCGTCGAGCACGAGCAGTCGCGCGCAGAGAGCCGAGGCGCGCAGTTCGCGTTTGGCAGCAGCAGCTGCCGCGGCTCCTAGATGAAGGGCTACGAATTAGTCCGAAACATGTCGAGCTAAACTCGATTTATAACGTGAGTTATCCGTGTTTTATAAGATGATTTATGTTGACCAACCAACCCTTTCCGTTTATGCTGATAGTGAGGGAGCGAGACTACATGGCTGCTAAAATTTAATTTTCAATTAAAATCGACGTTCATGATATCTAACGCTGGTTCCCGTTGGCTTGTGGCCAATTTTTCCCCTCGCAATTTTATTTACGATGCGCTTACTGACGTAAATCGTTGTAATAGATTTACATTGTAACTAATTACGTTATGTCAGGATGAAAACCGAAGTCTCCTCGCGCGTACGTTGCGATGCTACTTCGACATTAGCAAAATAGCTATTACATGCCAAAACAGCAAGAGCTGCTAGAAAAACTTTAAACGTTGCCGCAGAATCGACCTTCAGTTATAAATATGAAATTTAAGATCACGTTCATGATATAAAACTACTGTTAGAAACTGATAAAATAAAACGGATTCACTCACGTCGTTATATCGACATGTTTCGGGCCAATTTGTGCCCCATCATCTGGAGCAACGCCCCACGGCTACGGAATAGTTGTTATAGTTGGCAGTGCGCGTCTGCGTGCAGCTGGAGCGCGTTGCTCCCGAAGATGGATCAGAAATAACGATGTCGTCGTATTACTCCAAATACCCGCTATCTGCATAAATCTCATTTTCAGATAGTCAATTTAATGTTTGGCCACCTTTTTTCTATTAAAAACTATAAAAACTAGGGGATTTGTTACAGGTTTTACGAGAAAAAAATGGTGAAATATTAAATTGATTAAATCGAATTTTATTTTTGTTAATTTTGCAGCTTTTTAAGGTAAGTTAATTTTATAAAATATTGACGTTCGAACTAAAAATGTTGGGAGTAAGTTTGCAGAGTTTAAAGTTGTTCAGGTTAATTTACGCGATGAACGGTTTCCGTCAAATCAAGCTTAATGCATCGTCCTCAGATCGACGCGGTTTGGCAGCCCAGCATACAGCGCGTGTTCGACCGATAGTTCGTTCGCGGAGCAGGCGCTGGCCGACGCGTCCAGCCTGCTGGACCGCGAGCCCGGCGCCGACCACCTGCCGTCGCGCCTCTACAAGCTGGCCGGCGAGTACTGGAAGTGAGTGCACGTTCACACTACAGCTTATGCGTCTATCACAAGGCTGGCCAAACCCAGGCCCGCCAAGACATTTGACATTGCCCGCCCAGCGCGTCCGGCCGGCAAGCTAAACGCGCGCGGTGGCAGCGCTTTCACCTGATTGGTCATCATAATATATAAAATCGTTGTGGCCCGCGATACCCAGTCTTAAAACATTTTGCTCATCTGGAAAATCTATTGGCCAGTCTTGGTCTATCATGATACGGCGCGAATGGAGACGCACGCTGGATAGATCACATTATACCTAATATTCTTGTCAGATACAAGTACGATTTACTAAAGCATCTTTAGTTCGTCTGTACGTATCACAAAAACGCGCATTAAACTGGGAAAATTGATAAAAAAACACTCTATTTTTTATGCCAAACGAAACAAAAGACAAAAATAACATTATCGCGAAAACAGCATAGTAGAGTAATCTTGTGTTTGGTACAATAGACTAACAAATATGGTTAGTGAGCTACAAACTAATTATTATTTAAGTAACCACAAAAACGAATGCTGAATAAATGAATGCAATATAATAGAATAAAGTTAATCACTCTAGGTCTAGGTGACCACTTCGACTTTGAATCGTGTATTTATAATCGGTTAAATCCATTCCACGTGGGTGGCCTCTGTAGAATTGCAAAAGCTTACATTTGCCGACATACAAAGTGCAGGCGTGGAGTGTAAGTCATTTTATTACTAAGCCTGTTTACACTTACGGAGACGGACTCGCGCCGCCAAGGTCGGCCTGGAATATAATCGTTTTCCTGCACATATCGAATAAAGCAGCTTTTTCCTTCGTTCATGTTATTTCTGAGTTGATATTCGTGTCGCATCGACCCCGACATAAACCTCTTGCTTTACTTCTGACGAAACAAACGCTATTTCAAATTTTAAGTATGGAATACCTACGTCAAACTAGTATTACTACTGATCGGAAATACATAAGCAGGTGATATTTTTGAATTATATCTAATGTGGGTAGCAAGAGCAGTTTTTTCGCTACCCACGTACTACAATGCTAAAATTCTAATTGTCCAGCTGGCTGGTCTGACATGTGTATTTAAATGAATTTGTTTTAATTTATCTTTAATTTTTATAATTGACGCTTTAATTATTCTATTCTATTAATTTATTATTGTTTTTGAAATGGAGAACGTGGTAACAGTGACGGACGTCGAAACTATTGAACTGAAATTAACGTAAGTTTTTGTTTGTTTATTAATTTATAGAAATTCCACGAATAAATGTTACGGAAGGATTTGACAGTCCCTATTAATTCAATGGTGTTTAATTGTCATATTTATAATTGTATGAACGCACTGTTGTTTAATTACCTCTTGTTAGCTTAAAAATCTAATCTACACCGGCGTCTTCTATTTAGAATAATGATTTGACAGAGTGGGAAATGGAAACAAAACATACACCTAAACTTAAATGAATGGACACAATCATAAACTCAATTAAATTAACAAATTTGTGTCGATACAACACTTAAAGCCACTCGTACAACAATTCTGATATGTTGACTCGCCCGTTATTGCTTCCAAAAGGGAATACTACTCTTTTTTTCTTAATAAGGCGAGAGTTGGCATTATCTAAATATAGCCCGAACGAGTACTTTAATGGCCAATTTATTCGATAAACCGTTGACCCTCTTTATCGGGTTAAGAGTAAAAAATCGCGAACAGACACTGTACGCCTGCCTGTTTTGCCATTCAGTGCATACCCAAATAAAAGTCATCGAACTGTCCAGAAAAATGCCATAGTTATAACAACAAGTACTTGTTTTAATGATGTCCATACTCCAGAATAATTTGAAGGTTTACTGATTAACGTTAATGGAAAGTAGTAGCGTGAGATATCGCCATTTCAAGTGGTAATTAAGTTCTGTGTAACTTACCACGAGAATTTTAAACTTGACTGATGTAATATTGTTTATTTGGGAGTCGGGGTTTATGCATCATATTATTTAATATTCACTTTACTACTATTATAGCTAAGAAGACTTAACACTTCTGAGAATGTAGTTTAATTTTATCTATTATTTTAGTACCATTCTCGATGGTCACTGTATAGATTAAATTCAGAATCTCTACCGATTTTTTTTATTATAACTGGAATTACGTATGCAAATCTATAGGTTCGTTTTCGTGAGTACGAACAAAACGATTGCACTCTACTGTGGATCACACGATTAATAAGTTCTATTTCTATATTTGTCCCGCGACAGTTGCGCTGCAAATGCCAGACGCACTCTTGCACCGGCCTGAAAGAACGTATCATAAACTATTTAAAACAGACAAAACTCATATTTGTTCTCTAAACAATCCATATAAAATTGCTTTAATTTGCTCAATGTTTCTCCTGTTACTATAATACCTGTGAGACAACCTTCGCTGCAGTTATGATATGAGTGAAAATCGCAAAGTTCAAAACAGTGCAGTTCTCAAACAGTTGGATCATCCAGAAGTCAAAAGATATAGATCTTCTCCGCGTAAAATGTAACTATGTGACACACTGCCACGTACTCGCAGGGTCCTGAAAAAGTATGTTAAGTGAACAGACAGTTATAATTCTGACTTTGAAAGTAAAAAGTGATCAAAACTGTCCACTGGAAGGACCAATGATGTGATGATTTATGTATTCCGACAAAATACGAACGTAATCGTAACGTAATGACAAACCTGCGTAACGTATGTAAAGAGGACTACAAGCGTAATCAAAGCAGTGACGTACCTGTTAGTCGCACCTGACTTGCTCGTGCGATATGCATGAGCTACGGTGGACGGATATTGTGAGGTATGCTAATGTGAAGTGCATGTTCAATTGTCACTAGGTACTTCTGAAGGAATGTGAATTGGATGTTATGTTATTATGGTTATTATTCTTACTTTCTTTGGCAGTTACCATATGTTTAATTGTTAGTATTGTGAAAAATTATCTAAAGAGTTCTGCTACTTTTAGACCTAGTATAATTTACTGATCGCTATCCCGCGGAAACTGAATATTTTTCGAAGAAACAGTTTCTCCCCTTCCTAGGGTCTCAAACTAGGGAACCCCATACAAGTCGTTCAGAAGTTAAAGCGTAAAAAGGCAACAGACGAAGTTCTTAGTATTCTAGAGCTTTAATGCATGTAGGTTTTAATAACTATAAATATAACTAAATATAACAAACCTTCACATTCTGATGTCAGCTAAGACATTGACTGTTCTTGACAGGGCATTGAATCAAAAGATTTCTGCTTTGACTCGTGTCGAGAATTATTACGATTTAAGTTGAAATATCAGCATAATGAGAACCCGAAGAAGTGGAACTAGCCGTGTGAGGCAAAGGACGGAAAGACTATCACCTATTAGGTACTCGATTCTAATATAAGCTTTAAAGATACAAAAATAAAATTACAGTAAAATTTTGTCGTACCTTAAATCATGCCCTCATATTTACAAGAACACAAATCATAACGCCTGGTATGCCCTAAGCGTAGGCAGAGAACAAGAAACAATTTTAGGGTTAAAGAATACCTGATATAAAGGCAAAAACTCCACAATTTGAATCATCACAGATACAGGTATGATTAGAGCAGTGTTTCTCAAAGTGGGGTACGTGAACGTGACGGACTTGATAGTTTTTGTTTTTACTATATCATGTCTGTTTCCTTCCAGCAAATACCCGAAAACGGACTACACCTACTCGCCGCTATCCAAAGACCGCGTGGAGCTGGCGCCGGGCCAGATCGCCGTGCCCAACATGTCGCGCCGCTCGCTCTCGCAGTTCCGCGTGCAGGGGCCCAGCACCAGCGTGGACGAGGTGGACCGTCTGGCCGCGGCCTCCGCCTGGACCAGCAGCACCTTGCGGAAGCGGTACACGGTGAGTTAATGAAGACTACAGTCAAAGACAAGCACAACTCTTTAACAATGAAGGGGACTTCTCTGTAAACAAATGCGTTGGCGGCCGCTGTCGCCTCTGTATCTACTCCGCATCTAGCACAGCCGGCTTAGCACTACAAGGCGCAAATAGAGGATACGAGCGAGATAGACTATACCTGTCACTGTCTAACTGGAGACGTCAGAAAATGACTGGTAGACTATCCCGCGCGCGAGGCGTCTAGTGTGTTGCTGTGCTAAGCCTACAGATGTTCCTAATTTTATTCTATTTTTAACCGACTTCAAAAAGGAGGAGGTTCTCAATTCGACCTAATTTTTTTTTTTTTTTTTTTTTTTTTTTTTTTTTTTTTTTTGTGTGTATGTTACTCGATAACTCGAAAACCCGTGGACCGATTTTCAAAATTTTTTTTTTAATCGAAAGGGTATAACTCGAAATTGGTCCCATTTGCACGACACCAGGATCTGATGGTGGAATCTTGGAGAAATCGAGGGAACTCTTCAAATTTTGTATGGAGATGTACGGCGTTTTCGGTAATTTGTTGATGAAGTCAAGATTTTACATTCAGTAAACAGAATACTTTCAAAATATTGCTAACTAGTTGTGCCCGCGACTCCGTCCGCGTGGAATAGTGACAAATTTCCCCCGTTTTTCCTACATTTTCCACTGTTTCTTCGGTCCTATTGGTCGCAGCGTGATGTTATATAGCTTAAAGCCTTCCTTGATAAATGGTCTATCCAACACAATAAATATTTTTCAATTCGCACCAGTAGTTTCTGAGATTAGCGCGTTCAAACAAACAAACAAACTCTTCAGCTTTATTATATTAGTATAGATTTGAAGTCGGTTTTTTTTTGTTTAAAATTATCAAATTTTGAAAGTGTTTCGTGGACCCACTGCTGCTACATTTCTACCAAATTCTTCAATACACGTATTTTTACACCTCTTTTTAAGACTCCCAATGGTCCACCAGGTCTAATGTGCAAATCATTGATATGGCAAGACGACTCGGGACTTGGAACCGCGCGCGAAATACTAAACCTGTCACTGTCTAAATATAAGTGTCAGAAAATGACTTGGTCTATCTCACGCGCAATGTTGTGTTTATCCCGTTGTATCTGAAAAATCAAACAAGTATTCAAGGAGACGCCAGATTCCCTATATTTGCTGACTAATTCAGAAGCTCTGGAGTAAGCAACCAGGGACAAATTAGTTGATTGATCCAAGTAATTTGAGTCCCAAACTCAATTCCCAGGCGATAGACAGCTCTGACGACGAGGCGTACGTCCGCGGCAAGGGCTACCCCCTAGCAGAGCAGCGATGGTGGATCACGCGTCTCCTGATCAGCATCTTCACCAGCATCACTACTACTGTCAGCAGCTCCTATCGCAGCCTGGTCGGACCCTCGCATCGGTACCCCTACACGGAAAGAAGGCCGGCGCAGGGTGAGTATATTATTTAACCATACATACACATATCACGGTTGTTTTCCCGAATGGGGTAGGCCAGTGGTCGGCAACCTTTTTGCAGACAAGGGCCACAAATCGGCGAAATGGTATAAAGATGGGCCTATGCTTTTGATTTTGCTTGCGTATGCTTTTGATTGTATAGGAGTACAGGTATTAAGAATAGTATTCAAACTTCAAGGTTTGTGGGCCGCAAAAAGGCTAGCCTCGTGCCGCGGGTTGCCGACCCCTGGTGTAGGCGAAGTGCACGAAACGCTACATAGACTTGACTATTTCACTTTAGCATTTTTTTTTTTTTTAGGTTTTAAAAAGGTACTATAGTGAAAGATTGCTAGCCTATCGCCTCAAATATACCTTAACCTATTTCCTTAGTCGAATTAAGCTGAAGAACACGATGATAGCGAGAAAGTTAGCCACTGTGGATGGTTCTATGATTCCATTTTACAGTATTTGTTATAGTGTCATTGGATTGATTAACAACGAAAGTTCGTAATGAGTTTTTCTTCTCAAGAAGGCTCATGAATTAAAAGTCCAGGATGTCATATGTTAACCTCGACTAAAATTCTAATTATTACCTCCATTCTGCCATTTATGTTGACGTGAAGTCCAAGAGGACGACAAGTTTATTCTTTTTTGTCTACTTCCAGCAAGCTTACTGTCCCGGAGCGCGTCAGTTGCGGCGGCGCCTTTCTACTGGATCTACACGATTATCAAGACTGTCATAACCACCACCGTCACAACTGTCACTGAAACTGTAAGAACCGTTCAATTTTTTTTTCATACAATCTGTTCTTTGTGCAGTTGTCTGTGTAATCATTCAATTCAACTCTCGTGGAATTAGGTATAACAAGTTTTTTATTAGGTAATTTTGAAAGTTTTGGGTAGAAAGAAGGTTGCCTTATTGTAACAGTCGCAGACTAAAGCCAGTCTAAATACAACTTACAAATAGGCTGTCGAGACGGTGGGGCCCTGGGGTTTAGAAGCCCTTGATTTGTCTAGGGAGTTAGGTCATCGATTTAGAGATGGAAATGGTGATCCCCGCTCAAACTCTTGGTTGGTCCAACGGGTTTCCATTGCGTCCAAAGTGGCAATGCAACCAATGTAATTGGAACCTTTGGCAAGATTCAAGGAGTTAGATTTTAGTTTATTTGACGAATTTTTTATATATTTAGTCCATTTATTAACAACCTTACGTCCGTTTGCAGTTCTCACCGAGCGAAGCGAGCGTGAGCGCGAAGCACGCGACACGCGGCTACCAGGAGAAGACAGCCGGACGCCGCTGGTGGCCTTGGCTGTTGCTGCTGCTGCCGCTGCTCGGATATGGATGTAAGTCGTTTACTCTATTTCCACTTCTACAGGTTGCAAAGTCCTTGGGACTATTTTACGATAGTGAATCGATTTCTCTTTGTCGAAATACCTGACGTTTTGAAACGCTGTCTTCAGTAACATGTTTTCTCTGAAATATTGCCTAAGCTTCTTGCCAAAAACTTGCCATACAAAGTTTTTCATATGATGGAAATTCCACACAAACTCTTGATTTGAATTGAGTTCATGTAACAAGTCAGAACAGAGTCCATTTTTTGCGACCTATTTGTGAGGCAGATTGCCACCAAATGTTCAGCAAATGTCGTGAGGCAGAAACAATAAACAATGCTGTTATCATAACAGGCGTCCCTCCAAAAGGCCAGCCAACGTTGATTCTAATGTCAATAACAAGCATTTGGTGGTAGATATTTTGCTGAAGATTTTATACAACTTACTCTCAGAAATATATTTTGTCCAGCGAGTAACGAAACCAAATTCCTTTCAGCGTACTACACATACGAAAACCTGGATAGTATCGCGATGCCCAACTTTACCGATTTCAATCTAGATTTATCAGAGTTCTCCGCTCTCACCGTACCCAAGATATCTCTGCCCAACATAACGCTGCCCTCGTTTAATCTCTCGCTGCCGGACATAAACATCACCCTCCCGGACATCACAGAGAACCTCCCAGAGGTGTCCAAAACGTACGTCGAGTACAGGGATATAGTGCAGAACAGGATGTCAGACGCGTCTGAGTACGTCAAAGTTGTGGCAGAGAGCTGTTACGAGGAGTTGCGCCGGTTTTGGCGAGGCGTGCTCGGATGATTAAAGCTTCCGTCTGCTTATGACATTTTAGTTCGCATTTAGGTAGCTAAGATAACGTAAAGATTCTCTACTATACAACACTAGCTGACTCATAACTAAGCTGACTAGCCTAGCTGACGATGTTTTTTTTTAATGGTGTCAGGACTAACAATTGAATGTTGCTGTAATATAAACTGTGTCTAATATTAACGTCTTTTCGGACTTAGATGTACATATTTGTTGAGTACAATGAATAATTCGTTTGAATATGAGTCAGCAAAATGTTGTATAGACTTCGATGTTCTGTGTGTAATAAGTAAGCAGTGTCCGCAGCGCCTAAAGCCTGTAGAAAACGTGGCTCAAGTTGACATCAACGATTCTTCCACTATAAGAAATCTTTTGGATATTGAGTCCATGTTTTTTCTTCATTGTTGCATCACAGCGGTTGTTTTTTATGTGTCTTAGGTTTGCTGAAAAATCTATAAGGTTTTCGTTTTACTTTTATTTAATTAGGCGCTGCGCTACTGACCCTTTAAACATTGTCCGCCTCGTAGGGTAGACAAAAATTCACAATTTATTACTATGATAGAAAGAGAAAAATATTTTCTATTTAATTAGTGAACAGTGTTCACCCAGTGATATTTATATTCAATTTTAATACAATAATTGTACGATTGAGTACTTAATTAAAGCCATATAATGATGGCATATAATTTTCCGCTTCTATGTTGTTATTAACACATCATTTATATCTTACAGGATATTTTATAAAATAATTGGGAATGCGTGTAAGTGTTATACTTATAGATTTTAACTTAACACCCTGAAAAATATTAGCAAATACTAGTGCCCGCTTCCAATATTTGATGCATACTTATATCAGTGGATTGACTTACGAAGGTCAAGAAAATGAAATAGTGATCAAAGATTTTCTCTCGTACCCTCAGACAAGAAATTGTTAAACTGACGAGAGATTGAATGTTGGCGTGTAGGTACCATAATAATAATGTCCCAAGCCAATGCTACCAGTGTAGAGAGTGGGATACTACTTCAAGGGCACTTTTGCTAAAGTTATTGTACCACTGACAGTCACTCCTCTAATAAATGCTTCTCGTTTGTTGGATCCCATATTAGCTGAAGGAGCTTTTGATTTCATTTCATTATTCAGTTTGCTTATACGCAGTCTTAATTAGTCATAAGTAATTTATTTAATTTGTATCACAATAAAACTTGATGACAATAAGAGTACAAATATTATATCCTATTTTTAATTGTTTAAATTAACGAGATTGTTAAAAATAATCCTATTTTATTAAATGAAGTTAATTACGTAATATATTACTATTACTCCAGCTACAGATATAAACATGCTTACCATATTTATGATTTATTATTTAATATAATGCAAGATATTTTATCATTGATAGTAAGTAACGGAAATGTACCTTGAAAGCAATTCGCGGCCATAATTCGGAGTTTTAATCGATCTTTCAGTACCTGTTCATATAATTAAACATTTAATTTAAGATTAATTAAGCCAGTGTAACTTATTCTTCGGTGACTAAAATTTTGTGCTAATTTTCGAAAAGACTTAACCCCTAGTCATTAAAAAAAAAAAAAAAAAAACAATTTGATTTTTAAATTACACCAAAAATTTGCACTGTCCTTTTAAGTTGAAGAAGTTTAAAAGCGTCACAAAGTCGATACATTTTTAATTTAAATTCAATTGCTTTACTTAAATCTAAGTTTAGTCTAAGTTATAATTTATGTCTGGGTTGGTATGGTATCTTAACTTACACAATTTATATGATGTATCACATTATCCGTAACATTGTACCGTCGGGCTATTTTTTGACATTATATTTTTCCTACGCAATCATGTTTCATTCCTGTCCCCACATTCTTCCCTGCGCCATTATTTGAACCTGAAAATCGGGGAAGGATAGAGGTCAATCATCACCTACAAAGTGGACGTACTTGTGCACGCTACACTTTAGGTGAGTGAAAAACATTTATCTATAACTCATTTACCACTCTGTCCTTCCCTGAACTCCACGGCTTTCAAATACTCCAAGCGTAGCTTATAATGTGGGAAGGACAGAGAATATAACCTAAACAGATTCAATACCTTCGCTTCACTTTTCAGGTTACCAGTACGCTGACCAAATACTCCCTCAAGAACAAGTCGTGGCCGACACATACAAGCCGCCCCAAATAGTCCAAAACCCTGACTTATCCAAACGCATAGCGGCTCTGGAAGACTGGGCTTTAAACGTAGACTCCCGTTTGAAATTCTTCAACCAAAAACTATCCAAATTCGATAACCTAGAACAACAGATAGAGGACTACTCTGTAAAATACTTGCAACAGAACTTAATTCATATATTCAACACGGACGCTAACAGCGATGCCGTAGCCGCCAAGTTAAAAGCTTACTTCGATAAGCATTACATGACCAAAGAACAGATGCAGAAGATGAGTCTAGAGATACACGAGCGTCTCATAGCTTCGTGGAAGCCCGAGATGGATGAAGACAAGATTAGGGGTATAGTCCAGGAGTATTTGGCAGTGTTCGAGAGGCAGCAAATGGAGGTGCTAGTCGCGAGAATCAAGGAATACGTGAAAGAGGTTGAGGTGCGACATGAAAGAGGCGGCGGAGGTGAATTTGACATCGAAGCCGTGAGGCGAATTGTGGCGGGAATGCTGGACGTTTACGACGCCGATAAAACTGGACTGGTGGATTATGCGTTGGAATCTGCAGGTAAATATATGCGTGATGTTGGTGCATGATTATTATTATTGTAGCATAGATCTGGTCTGATGACGGAACTGGAAGGTGGTCATAGGAAATCTGTAATACGATGACATAAGATCGTTGAGCATGGGCTCGTTAGATTTGTCTTACTTTGGCTCTGGATGGTAACCAGGGACATTAGTACAGATGAGTAAAGCCTTGTTGTAGGCTGTCCAATATTAGGTATGCCAGTGGTTTTTTGAAAGCAACAGTGCCTAAAGTTTTACTTTGGGCACGATTTGCACAACAGAAATACAACTTTTTGGGCAACTGTATTGCTGCGTGCCGTGTGGTGGCGGGTTCAGAATAACACTTTCTCTATTTCTACCGTAAACGAGACCATTAAGGATAAACCTAGGTAAAGGGATGTTTTAGGCGACAGGCTAGCAACCTGTCACGATAGTACCTCTGAACTAAAACTTAGGCTACGAACTCACGGATTTATCGTAGCGTTTCAAAACATGTATGTGCTTAAACTAGTTTAGTTTTTTGAGTATGTTTTTCTCCGCAGGCGGACAAGTGGTGTCAACAAAGTGTACGGAGCTATACCAGATCAAGACGAAGCAGTACTCCATCCTGGGGCTGCCCGTGTGGTGGGTGTACACCTCCCCGCGGTTCGCGCTCACGCCGGGCGCCATGCCCGCCGAGTGCTGGGCCTTCCAGGGGTTCCCGGGCTACCTCGGTGAGTGCACTGCTATACCAGACCAAGGCGAAGCAGTACTCCATGTGTGGTGGGTGTATGGAACGAACAACTCAGTGTGTTTGCAGCTTTAGGAGGGACAGGACAAATTTTACGAACAATGACGATGCACAAAGAAAATGGTTGGGAAATGGGACTCGAACCCACAACCTTGTCCATTAAAACTGAGCTACCCTTAACACAATCGTCTTAACGAACTTTTTAATGAATTGCTTTTTTTAAGTGGGTGAGATTCGGAGGGTAGTTCGTTAGACGACGCTGCAAAGGTCTATCTTCAACATGTTACAAACTATTTTTGTAGGCTTAGCACAACGCTAGTCTATCTCGCGCGCGACTTGTCTCGCGTTTTACTGTACGAAGCTGACTGAGCTGCTGTTGTCTCTTGGGTAGTGTAGTATCATTGTGTAAAAAAAATATTTTTAGTAAAAACTTATTTTCCACTTTTTTTTTAACCTGTTCCATCTGTTTTCAAACCTAAAATTATGCTAGACGTGACTGTAAAGCGTGAAATAGTCATAATCATGGTCTTGTCTATGCCACGATTTGTATGCTCTCCCTACCTCATTTGGGAACATAGGCGTGATTGTATGTGTTTGTTATTTTTGCAGTGATCCGGACTTACGCCATTGTAGAGGTGACTGGCTTCTCTCTCGAGCACATGTCGCGGCTGCTAGCTGTTGACGGGAAGATTGAATCGGCACCCAAGAACTTCTCTGTCTATGTAAGTTCATTGTATTTATCTGTCGATCACGACTTGAATTTTTTGACTTAGGTGACCCATTTGCTCGTGTTTCTTTAAAATAAAAAAATAAGTAAGTAGTCAATCTTTGGTAATAAAGGCGTAATGAAAGCGCAGGAATCGAACCTGGGAGTTCAAACTCCATAGTCAGGTTCCCTAACCACTGTACTATCCTCTCAAAGTTGCCATAACAACTTTACTGATCAGGGTCGATCGTGTCTCTTGCAGGGCCTCCACGGCGAAATGGACCCGGAGCCGCATCTCTTCGGTGACTACATGTACGACGCGAACGGCACTGCCATCCAGTACTTCCCGGTCAAGTACCCCAAGACGACGGACATCGGCGGCGTCTCCTACCCCGTGGCGTACGACATGCTAGAGCTGCGCGTCGAGAGCAACCACGGCAATCCCACGTACACTTGCGTGTACAGGTGAGTCCTGTAGGCTTAGCAGTGCTACATGTCACTTTCTGACATGTCTAGTTAGTGACAGCAGGCCCCCGAGACTCCATACAAACGACCGCGCAAAATAGCCTACTACTACTACGTAAACAACATAACGTATGTCTGTACACGCGTCATATGTGTGCGTAAACTGCAGGGCTGTCACTCAATTTGTAGCTTTTTAGAAGTACGGATTGTGTCGACTAGATGGCGCGCGCGAGGCGCAAGCGCCACGCACTTTGTTAACTCGTAACCTCCGATTCTTGTTCGAATAATTGGTTTCCAAACACCCATGTACCGAACAATTGGGAACCATTTTTATTCTATTCTCTAGCGATTACTTTCACGTGTTTCGCATCTAAGTATAAAATATTAGAGAGAAAAATTCTACACGCGCACGCTGTGAGTACTGAAAACCGTGTGACGTAAGCGCGATATGACTGCCTCGTTGACTGCTACGTCGCAGGCGACGATATTTTGGCGGGGGTAGGTGAGTGTCGCTTCTTTACGTAGTAATAGTTAGTATTCTTTGGCGACGGGTAGAGTCTATCACGCGCCTTTCGATTACTTGCGCTCTGTCGTGAGTCGTGTTACGGCTGTGATCGTCTGACTCGAATTTTACCTCTATTCCTATTTTGCTTTGATGTTTTTGAAAACAAAATCATTAACAAATAAAAGTATTTAATTTAATATCTATTAGCTAAGTAAGAACGAACTCATAGAATTGCTATTTGGTTTCATACCCGCTTTTTAGGTTAATTGCGTTATCTTTTATTTGCTGTTCTAGCTAGTAAAAGAAATATAGATACTTGGTTTATGATTACAAGTCAATATGTATACGAGACATTATAATAATTGGTTAGCAGTGGCGCAGCTAGCATGGGTGACACCCGGGGCGGATATTGTAAGAGGCACAACCCTCCCCCCCCCCC
>BHDV01052228.1:174562-200586 GCA_005406045.1 Adoxophyes honmai | reverse complement strand
CCCCCCCCCCCATAGCTACGCCACTGTTGGTTAGATAATTCCCCAAAATCATTATTATCCTAGTTGGAAAATTTCAGCATTTTCTCCGAAATGGTTTTTTCCCACTGACATTTTTAACGGATGCATCTATTCACAGTAGTATATTTTCCAAATTGAATCAACACAAACACAGACACATAGGACGATTTAAGTCTTTATGCTTTCATCCGCCAGAATAACGCAGAAATAGGAGCCCCGCGCGAGCGTCGTAGACACTATTTCTGTCTATTCTAATTGGGGAAAAATGCTACGTGAAAAATAAGCTTTAGTAAAAAACGACACTGGAAAAAATGCGAATATAAATTTTCTTATTAGGAAATAATGATTTTGGGGAAGTTATCTAACCAGTTATTATAGGCCCGATTGCATGTTCTAGGTTTCGAGTCCACGGCAACCCTCTCAACGACATCCGCATGGCCACGGAAGACAGCATACGCGAAAGCGAGACGTAGCACCTGCTGAGGCTGTGGGGCTCGCACAAGTACAAAGAGGAATTGATATGTCAAATGAACTTGTAAATTCGAATAATGTGTGTTAGTGGACTAATGTGTGGTGTTAAATTCTAAAATCGTCCATGGAATTGTGATTTATGTTCAATTATTGGATACTGATCATTCCTAGAGTGAATCTTGTAAAGAGTGTGCCCGTTTTCTTCCCAGGCGAGTCGGACGCATTCACTAAGTCCAATTCGCTCTACGAAATGGACAGACATATCTATCGTAGATTGTGGTTGCGTCCAAGAGATGAGGTCCAAAGTACAAATTATGTTTGTTGACTATTGTGACTTAAAATTATGTGCTTATTAAGTGTTATGTAAAAACCCAAGTGTCTATAATAATCTCGTTTTACAATTAAATTTAAATACCGCACAATGCCGTTTTATACGCTTAGTTCTGAATTGTTTTATGTAAGTTTTTATTTGTAGATGTATTTTAAGTTATTGATAAAATTAGGTTTTACTGTAATTTGTAACGATTTAGCAATGTTTAGGCTTATTTAATCTGGAAATAGGTTTAGTGAAGGAGCTAGTCCAGTTAGATGTTAATAAATTGTATGCCAACATAGAGCTAAGTGTTTTCAATTTGTCTCAAAATTGACTTAGTTAGCATAGAGAAATCCCACGTCGTCTGATATCGATCGCCGATTATCTTCAGTGGGTAATAAAATAGAATAAAATTAGCTCTTAAGCTTAATTAGAGAAACTCGAAACATATTTATGTAAGATTGCTGTCGAAAGTCGATGTAAGTTCAAATTTCACATTAACATATAGAAGTGTCGTGTTTTATTGACGTATAACACCTAATTAATATAACACAAAAAGTTCTCGTCATTTGCATGAAAATTATTAGACGCTCAATTTCAACCTGAATAGAACTTTTGCTCGTTTAATATTGCTTTGACTGAATCTAACAAACTTCTAAGCTGATTTTGTTACTAATTTATTTACTGACAATACTAACTGTAACACAATGTACATAGTTGATTTTTAAGGTGTTTCCCATAAAGGCCGATTGCTACTATGTTTCTCCTTCACCATATGAATGTTACGCATGGGAAATATGTTTTCAGTTTCATTGATCAATCGATTTTGTGGAACTCTGTTCACACTGACCGAGTTGCCTTGCGAGGCAGCCATTTTTGGTGCGATTTTGAACCTTGTGTGGAACACAAGCATGCCTCATGCGCTTGCCTAACAAGGCAAAGTCGTGTGGACCCGGGTTGTGAAATTTTTCCCATTCCCCATACTATTCTTAAAGGGCGTCGGTTGAACGGGAGAAAGAAATGCAATTCGGCGGATTGACCGATCGGCGAAACGGGAAACATCTAATTTCTTGATACTTGCTTTATGATCATTGTAAATGACTAATCTATACTTCATTCACGGGAACAAGTTAATGGGGAAAACAAAAAATGCAATGTTCAAACTTGTGCTACCTTTGTTTTACCAAAAAGCTTTTGTCAGATTGTAACTTCATAATAAAATTTTCGTACAATTTTAAGTGTTAAGTTATTATTTGTTAAATGGTCTCTCACCAATGAATTAAGTTAAATAACGTGTTACTTAATAGGGGTCGTGCAAAAATCAAAAAATATCACAGAAGACTATTATTGTTATTTATTAAGACGATTATAAAATTGTAAAACCCTATTTTTTTTACTTTCATTTCCAAGCAAAAAGTTAAATTCGCATCTATTATAGTAGCCAGGTGTGAACACAGGTTTTTCGAGATTGTCAAATGTCGTAGACTTTTTGTCTGTCATTTGTATGGGATTACGTGACAGAGAGAGCGCTATATTAACTTGTTTCCGTGAATAAGATATACAGGGTGTCCCAAAGTTATGGGACATGAAGGGGAAGTACCTTAAATATCGTAGATAGTGTATTTTGCTCAAAGAAGACTTTATCTTATTTTTAAAAGTTAGTAATTCTGCATTCATAGATTTTCTAAAAATTACTTGCTTCGTCTGGGAATCAAACCGACTAAAATGTCAAAAAAAGAATCATCCTGTTTTTATGATGCCAGTCGAAAGAATAGCTAAAAAATAATAACTCTGCTTAAGTAACATAGTATTTTAAAGAAGGAACAACGTGAAATTAATAAGATTAATCAAGTTAAAAACATACATGTAACTGTCGTAGTCAATTAAGTGGATATTTTTGTGTAAATTAATTAATGAAATGCTCAAAATGTGATCCCTCTTGTCTGATGCAAATCGCCAATCTTTTAATGAGTCCGCTGCCTATTGATTTTGAAATAATTTTATAGTGAACACTCAATGTGATATGGCACAATTCTGTTTGTAACTGGCCCACGTTCTCATATCTCTTTTTGTATAGCATATCTTTTACGTATCCCCAAAAGAAAAAATCTAATGGGGTAAGGTCCGAGGATCAACAGGCAGCAGACTCATTAAAAGATTGGCGATTTGTGTAAGACAAGAGGGATCACATTTTGCGCATTTAATTAATTTCATTTACACAAAAATACTCACTTAATTGACTACGACAATTTCATGTATGTTTTTAATTTGATTAAACTGATTAATTTCACGTTGTTTCTTTCTTTTAAAATACTATGTTACTTAAGCAGAGTTATTATTTTTCAGCTATTCTTTCGATTGGCATCATAAAAACAGGATGATTTTTTTTTTGTCATTTTAGTCGGTTCGATTCCCAAACGAAGCAAGTAATTTTTAGAAAATCTATGAATGAAGAATTACTAACTTTTAAAAATAAGATAAAGTCTTCTTTGAGCAAAATACACTATCTACGATATTTAAGGTACTTCCCCTTCATGTCCCATAACTTTGGGACACCCTGTATGTAAGGCAGGACAGCCCAATGAAATTATTCTGTTGTTTCCAAGTTTGGGATGTCTACACTGAAAATTAAATTATAAAAAATTAAACGTTATTTTTCCAAATATAAAAAAAATAATTTCCTCAACAATTTGTTGTTCTGAAGTTTAAACTTGTGAAATGTTTATAGTCAGAATCACTATTAAATAGCATAATATTAACACTAAAATACTCCCTTCGAAATCATATAAAGTTACTAATGTGCCTTAATACTAACCACAGGTTATGAATTATGGGTAAATTAAATAGCATAACTGAGGAGTGATCATGATCACGTATTGTGTAGTTTTAGTGGTTTATGATGGACTGAACAATAACAATAATTGTGAGATCAGCAGCTATTTTTGTTTAAAAGTCTCGAGCATATTTATACTAAACTGCTTCCTAATTTACACATTTTGACGCTTGTACTAAGTCCACTATATTTTATTTATTTTAACTAACGTGTTTGTAAAGTAAAATGTAAATTACGTGGAAATATTTGTGATGTTCGAAATAAAATTTTACTGAAATGTGATGTTTACTTTCCCCGCCGTTTTTAGAGCTTTACCCAAAGGGTAAAAACGGGACCCTTAATGAGACTTCGCTATCAGTCTTGTCTGTCCGTCTGTCACCAGGCTGTATCTCACGAAACGTAAAAGCTAGAGAGTAAAAAAATTCACAGATGATGTATTTCTGTTGCCGCTCTAACTACAAATACTAAAACCAAAACAATAATAAGGGGGGCTCCCAAAGAAAAAACTTTTTTTTGCTGGTTTTGTTACGGAGTCCTTCGTGCTCGAGTCACGACTCGAACTTGGCCTGTTTTTTTTTATTTTCCTCAAGATTGTGTAGTAACTGCAAGCCCGCACTTGTACCCAAACTAAGCAATTATAATGATGTCTGTCTCGCTCGCTCAACGCATTTAAAATTCGCTATTCACCCATTCAGCTGAGACTATTCGCTCGTTTCAGTGCGAGAATATTTTCACACGAATGGCCAAAAATAATGGAGTATTGTTTATATTGCGTTTATCTTTTAACTAATCTTTCTCCTGTCAGTCAATTCGTACAATAAACGATTTCTAACGAGTGAGATAGTTCTCGCATATCGGTCATCGACCGATCCCGTAAGTTCGCCAACGTAGACTGTCCAATACCACTGTTGGTGATGCTTCGCTGATAAAGCAAGCAAGGCTCGTACAGTTCGCGCTTGCCAAGCCAGATTTCGAAGATAAAGTTACAAAATCTTTTAAGATTTTTTTTTATTGATTCCTTTTTCGGCACATTCCTTTTTGGACATATTCTTGTTTCGACACATTTTTGTAAATAAATGAAATACTAGTCTTTTGTCTTCTATTTTTATGATTACATACATACATACATCACGCCTGTATTCCCAAGAGGGGTAGGCAGAGCACATGAATTCAAGAATTCAGTGCCACATCTAGCAATTTCAGGGCATCCAGATGGTTAAACGTGATATTGCAGTGACAGGTTGCTAGCCCATCGCCCACAATACACTAACCCTTTCCCAGAGTCGACTCTTACGACACCCACGGGAAGAAAGGGGGAGGCGCTATTCTAACCCGGCACCACACTATGATTAAAAATATTAGAATATAATATTTTACTAATAAATATCATTTTATTTTATTACGCTAGCAAAGACAAGTATTTCGTAGTATAACTAATTTACAAAAATGTGCCGAAACAAGAATATGGCAAAAACGGAATATGTCCAAAAAGGAATGTGCCGAAAAAGGAATCAATCTTTTTTTTAACATTAAAACTAATTTTTGAATATGACATTCCCGTACTTCCCATGCGAAGAACGTCGCGATCGCAACGCAGAGGGAGTAAAATCTATATTTAGATCGCTTCCCCCAGCAAGCATCCGTTTGGCATATATTCTCAACATCATCTATTTCCGTACGTGGGTCAATGTCGAGCGTTACTCCCACGGAGCATCTTTGATGTTACTACTCAATGACTCACAAGGTAGAGAGGTAAATAGAAAGTCGGTTGTAATTTTTCAAATTTTTTTCGTGTATTTTCATTATTTTTTATAATTTATAAATGACCTAGTAAGAAAGTAGTCTTATCCGTTTCAGCACATACAATCATCATTCATGAGATTACAAAAGATCCTTTGGCGAGTGCAGTACCGAGGCCGGCGGTCGGGGCGCGTCCGCGGCGCCGCGCTCCGTCCTGCCGTCACTATTACGATTTAATTACAATAATATCTTACGTACAATTAAATTAACGGAGATTACAAGCCTGAGTTGAGCAGGCGGCCGCAGCCCGGCCGGGCCGCGGGTGGCCGCGCTCCAGCTTAGAAGCACTTCCTGTGCACGATCGAGGGGCCGGACTCGTCGTATTCCTGTTTCGAGATCCACATCTGCTGGAAGGTAGAGAGGGAGGCGAGGATCGACCCACCGATCCATACGGAGTACTTCCTCTCTGGGGGCGCAATAATCTTGATCTTCATCGTAGAGGGAGCCAGGGCGGTGATCTCCTTCTGCATACGGTCGGCGATGCCCGGGTACATGGTGGTACCGCCGGACAGAACAGTGTTGGCGTACAGGTCCTTACGGATGTCGACGTCGCACTTCATGATCGAGTTGTAAGTGGTCTCGTGGATACCGCAAGCTTCCATACCCAAGAATGAGGGCTGGAAGAGAGCCTCAGGGCAACGGAACCTCTCGTTGCCGATGGTGATGACCTGACCGTCGGGAAGCTCGTAGGACTTCTCGAGAGAGCTGCTGGAGGCGGCGGTGGCCATCTCCTGCTCGAAGTCGAGAGCGACGTAGCAGAGCTTCTCCTTGATGTCGCGCACGATTTCACGCTCAGCCGTGGTGGTGAACGAGTAACCGCGCTCGGTGAGGATCTTCATCAGGTAGTCGGTGAGGTCGCGACCGGCCAAGTCCAGACGCAGGATGGCGTGGGGCAGGGCGTAGCCCTCGTAGATGGGCACGGTGTGGGACACGCCGTCGCCGGAGTCCAGCACGATACCGGTGGTACGACCGGACGCGTACAGCGACAGCACGGCTTGGATGGCGACGTACATGGCGGGCGTGTTGAAGGTCTCGAACATGATCTGTGTCATCTTCTCTCTGGAAAAGAAAAGGGCGTCACGTTAGCACTGCGGGTCAAAGGAGACGACGGCTGGAACAAACGTGAGGGAGCAAGGCTCCGGAAGCCCCTGTTTGAGGGCGAGACACGTACCTGTTGGCCTTAGGGTTGAGGGGAGCCTCTGTGAGCAGCACGGGGTGCTCTTCGGGCGCCACTCGCAGCTCATTGTAGAAGGTGTGGTGCCAGATCTTCTCCATATCGTCCCAGTTGGTGACGATGCCGTGCTCGATGGGGTATTTGAGGGTGAGGATGCCTCTCTTGCTCTGGGCCTCGTCGCCGACGTACGAGTCCTTCTGTCCCATGCCGACCATCACTCCCTGATGGCGGGGCCTGCCCACGATCGAGGGGAACACGGCGCGGGGCGCGTCGTCGCCGGCGAAACCGGCCTTGCACATGCCGGAGCCATTGTCCACTACCAACGCAGCAACTTCCTCGTCACACATTGTGAATTAGTCTGGAAAAAAAGAAAAATTGTAAGTATTCAATTGACAACACTCAAAGAAGGTAGACAGAAATATCTCGCTCAAAACAAAGCTTCCATTCATCAAACTAACTCCAATAAACAGTCAAAACCATATATTGAGTGTAGTAGTGGGCTGAGAGGCACACGAAGCCTTATCGGATCACTAAGTGGGCGATGTAGAACGAAATGAAACCAAATAAGGCTCGGTCTCGGGGCCAGGCGTGAACGTGGCGGCTGACGCGGCTCGGCCGCGTTACCGGTATCTGCGGAGAGAGCATTCTCTCGCGGAGAGCGCGGGCCAGTCGCCGAATACTTTCGAATCCTAAATTAAGTTAACAATCGGAAACACTGCCGATGTCCACGACCACGCCCTACCGCAACCAGCCCTCAGCCCTTAACGTGTCACTGACCCGCACGCACTACACTCAATCCATGCACCAAGTCACTAATTTCACACAATTTAAAAAGTCGCAACGACTTACTTTTAATTTAATAGTCCTATTATAAATAAAATAAATTAATTTGCTATTGCACAGCCTCGGTATGCCGCACAACGCCTCAGCTCGAGCTCACTTAGTGGAATGTCGGCGAGCGCGGCACGCGGGGTATATAAATGAAAGTGGTTATCGGGCGCCCCTTCCCGCGCCGTCGCGAGCTGTCCACCAATCGCACAATACGTGAGGTTTCGTGACCATATATGGTATTGCCGCTGCAGGGAGCCTGCGCGTTGCGGCCGCGACGGAGCCCCCCCGCAGCCCGCAGCCCGCTGATAGCAAGCCGCTCTTGATAACGAGCAGATTTTAACCAGACTACACATTGCTGATGCAGCTAGCGCACAGGACGGGAGACCTAGCTCACTCCCAAACTGTTTAACAAATCATGTTCTTATCACTTGCATCTGTAAACGCTATCAATTAAATAACGGTCTTGCTTGGCACCGTTCCAAAAATCCCATTCAGTTCGAATCAGACGGGCGTGCAGACGGAAAATCTCGTTAACACGGGATATACTTGCGACGTCACTTTCATACGATAGTAAACAAATCTACACGTACCCATGATAAGATAATTTTATTACTCACGCCGAAAATTAAAAATATATTAGATATCCTAGGACATCTAAGGACTTCCATACAATCGTATTAGATCAATAGAAAATGTTAGACACTATTCTCGTACTTAGGATACAATTCCTTTTCTAGTATATACTAATAATAACCAAAAAGCAATAAATAATGACTTACCAAGAAAAGTAGCAGCGCACAAAGAACAATACTACAGCAATCGCCGATCCGTGAGAAATGCCGGCCGGTTTCTGTCGCGCGCTCGTGGAGGTCGATTTGCTTCACTACGCCGGCGCCGTGCCTATAATGGACTCTCCCAACAGACCTCTGTTTGGTGCTAAACAACTCCAATTTTCTAAATAAATATGCCGCAGTAGCGGATAAATGACCTACTAAATACGATCAATGACAATCCCTACTGACAAATGTCAGTCAATTGTTCGGAATTTATAATTAGAACAATAAAATGTTTCAAGACCATCGTATAAATTATGGACTCGCCTGACCTCCCCACTCGCCGCATCAGACGGCTTTACCATATATGGGCATAGAGAAAATACAGAGCCGTGATTGGTTCGTTCCAGCAAGCAACGGTCGCAATACAGACAACACGCACACAAGTAAAGTATTTCTTTAACTTGTGTTTGTATTTGTGTCTGCGAACAAACGATTCGTTTTCGTTGGATTTGGATTTGGACATTTGGACGAAGATAGCAGAGTGGCAGGCAACATAGCTTGCTATGCGATATGCGATTCTGAGTACAGTCAGCGTCTGATACATGTATACACTTTAGTACCTTTTCTAATTAACCTCATATTTGCACTCTCGCATGAAATTGTCACTGCGATCACAGTGACAAAGTACCAAAGTGTAACCATGTATCAGACGCTGACTGTACATAGTTAAGATTTTATTGAATACACGTCATAATAGATTAAGTAAGTTTAGATAGGTACGTAGGTGCGAACAATGACCTAAGATTTGTTATTTCAAAGACACATTAGGTGAGTACTATAGGAGGTGGTAAGTAGGTAATCAAAATCGTTCAAGAACAGTATTAAATCGCGTGCTTGCCTCCTTGCCTTGACGCGATGGCGCGGTTCTATTTGATTTGATTCAAACATTTTTAAACAGTTTAAATTGTCAATCTAGACCACTCCAGCCATGGAAATGGAAACACTCCAACAAAAGTAAATAAGTACAAACGGGTAGGCACAAAATATAAATATCATAGCTAATTATATTACGTTGGGTAATTTACTCGATCTAAGTTCTAGGATCGATTGGCAGTCAATTAATTAAGTAAATTTAATTCACTGAAATTCAAATAGATTCGAAATTCGAATCATGTAACGGTTTTTGGATCAAAATACACCTAATTAATGCAATGTTATAAATCAATGTCATAAAACGTACAAATCGAAGTATCTCACTACACCGGTTCGAATTTTAGAGAAACTTATGTTAAATTATGTATGATAGAGGAAAGGAAGAGTAACGACTTAAGTAGAAAATTTTAATCAATTCACTAGAAAATTTTGGTAGGCCACGTAGGTACACGTAACTTTCGTAAATCCGTTGTGTTGTTTTAAAAGATCTAACTAAGCAGACAAGATAAGGTAGGGACTATGTTTTACACCATGTAGTGATGCTGATGATGATGACAGTACCTAATACCTAGAATGTAATGATAAATAGTTTTCCGGAAATTTCTAATTATCAACGTGAATTACCTACGAAAACTAAGCGTCTGACTGGCAAAGAGTTATAACTACAATTTTTTTTTTGCTTAATTCTTAAAAGTGTACTTGTTTACAAAAAACCTAGTTAAATACATACTTAGTTTTGTTGTTTTCAAAATTTTCAAGTTTGGCGTGAAAAGGATAGCAGGAAAATAAATAATAAGAATTACCTAATAGGTATTTTTTCTCTTTATTTTTAAATTAAAAATATTTAACTCAAAAATTAACGCCATAATTAGCATTCAACATCTTGCAACACAAAAAATAAAATAAGTACCTCGCTTAATCATACATAAGCAATATCGACAGAGATAACGTTAGGTCAGGGGGTACTCATAGGTCAGGGGGTACTCATCTCAAGTGTCTGTCCGACATTTGGAGTTTAGTATACGGGTATGCGACCCCGGCCTCCCCTAGCTACTACAGCATTTTCATCAGTCTTCCAATGCTGTAGTATCCTTCCAAACCCTGTCCTACCCCAATTCTACACGTCCCTTCACACGTTTCTTCCTATCTGGTTCCCTTTTCCCTGTCCATTTCCGCCAATCTAAGGTCTGCCGTGCCGAGAGATGCGTGACTAGAGGCGTGTCTAGTCTTTAGCGTGCCAATCCGCCTTGGGGACCAGGCAATCCCCTGTTAATGGCTTGCCTTATCCTGGCATGCGGGGCTCTGCCAGGATGGACATCTAATTCCCTAGCTACTCGTGGGTACGCTATGATACCAAATTTTGTTAGTGATCAGGATGGCGGCGACGAGGTTCGCAACCCGTCACGTCCCGTTCACCACGGGGGCGAGAAGTGGGCTACAGAGAGCCGCTTCGCTACGCTGAATGTTAGAGGAGGGATGCATGATAAAATTGATGAAGTGTGTCAGATGATGGATGCTAGGCATATTGATGTTTTGTGTCTGAATGAAACTAAACGGAAAGGGTGTGACACCACCCAACATGGAATGTATACCGCTTATTGGTCAGGTGCCAATAAAGGGCATCAGGGAGTTGGTGTCATACTCTCCGCAAGAGTAGCTGAGTGTGTGATTGAGTTCGAATGTGTGAGTCCCAGGCTTATATGGGTGAGGCTGAAGATTGGACTCATTCGCATCTTCATTCTCGGTGTGTATGCACCAACGGATGTGGGATCGAGTGGGTCTACGAAAGATAAAGCCGAAAGAGATAAGTTCTGGGATAGCGTAAGAGATGTCTTGAGAATATGCAAGGAAAATGAGAAGATTATTTTGCTAGGTGATTTTAACGGATGGGTAGGGATAAAAAGGAATGGGTATGAAAGAGTGATTGGTGCCTATGGTGATGAACGAGTGAATGAAAATGGAAAAGTGTGCTTGCAGTATGTTTGGAGTGGAATCTTTGTGTGACTAACACAATGTTTGCACACAAAAAGATCCATACGTACACGAGGGAAGAAGGAAGTGTGAGAAGTATGATTGATTATGCAATTGTGGACGAAAGACTGAGAAGTAAGGTCAGGGACACTCGTGTATACCGCGGAGTCGGCGTACATACAGACCACCACTTGGTGGTATGCCGGATTAGTGGTCTGTTCAAACGATGGCGACACCGCCTTGCGGAACCCACAAGTGTTCTAGAACGAATAAAAGTGGAAAATTTACAAGATGAGGATATAAGAAGCGTATACAAGGACAGACTGGAAGATCGATTTCGTGATTTAAGTGAGATGTGTGATATAGAAAGGGTATGGATGACTTTTAAGGAAGGAGTTGTGGATGTGGCTACGGAAGTATGTGGAGTGTACAAAAGAGGAAAAGGAAAAAAGCAGAAGAGTGTATGGATGGATGCTGAAGTACAACAGGCGGTACGAAAAAAGAAGAAAGCATGGCTGGATTGGTTGGCTAAAAAGGCCAATCGAAGAATGCAAAAAGCGACGGATGAAGAAGTTCTTGATGCGAAAGAAGAATACAAAAGAGTGAAAGGGTTTGTAAAGTCGACGTGTGATAAAAAGAAAGAAGAGCGAAAGGATGATTTTGATAGGAGACTATCTGATGACTTCCGGACTAATATTAAGATGTTCTGGAAGTCTATAAAGACAGCTCGAGGCAAAAGTACAGCCTCGGAGCTGAATCAGATCAGAAGTCAGGATGGGAGTATTATAAAAGGAGAAGAGCATGTGTTAAAGAGATGGAAGGAATATTTTGAAAGCTTATTCGAAAGAGGAGAAGAGCAGGTACAAGTACCAGTACCAGCCCAGACAGGAGAAATGAGTGAAAGTAGTCAAGATAATGAGATAAGTATGAATGAAATTTTGAACGCAATGAAAAGAATGAAGTTAGGAAAGTCTGCGGGGTATGATAGGGTGTCGGTCGAAATGTTGAGAGCCGGTGAGGGCGTGGTAGCTAGTCAGTTGTACCACCTTTTCAACTTGTGTTGGACGAACGGTCGGGTACCTACCTGAGGATTGGTGCAAGGCTGTGATTGTGCCGTTGTACATGGGAAAAGGGTCACAACTAGACTGCAAAAATTTCCGCGGAATAAGTCTTCTCAGCGTCGTCGGCAAACTGTATGCAAAGGTACTAATTGAAAGAGTTATTAAAGAAACCGATGAGAAAATATGGGATGTACAAGCGGGTTTTAGAAAGGGAATGGGATGCGCGGATCAGGTCTTCTCCTTGCGGTGCATAACCGAAAAGTTCATGGCCAAAGGCCAAAAAGTATATTGCTTATTCATCGACTTGGAGAAGGCTTATGATAGGGTCATGAGGAATGAGTTGTGGTCAGCGTTAGCCATGCATGGGGTGAACAGTAGTCTGATACGAGCACTAAGATCTCTTTATAAGGATTCTAGTGCTTGTGTGAGGATAAACGGGGCGTATACTGACTGGTTTAACATCGAAAGAGGTGTTAGACAGGGTTGTGTCGCGTCTCCGTGGCTGTTCAACCTATTCATGGATACCTGCCTGAATGATTTAAAAACGAATGACTGTGGACTAAGAATGCCAAGTTGACCATCAAATGCCTCCTGTACGCCGACGACCAAGTGTTGGTCGCATCGTCGGAGGAGGAGTTGCAGAGGATGGTTAATATTTTATGTGGCGCATTGGAAATGAAAGGTATGAAAGTAAATGTGAGCAAAACAAAAGTTATGGTGTTTGAAAGAGATGATTGTGGGACAGAATGTGATATTATGATTGCGGGTGAGAGAGTAGAACAAGTAAAAGAGTTTGTTTATCTGGGATCGGCTTTTACGAAAGATGGGAAGTGTGAAACTGATATTGAAAGAAGAGTGAATGCAGGGAATATGGTCAATGGAGCGCTGCGCGCCTTTGTGAGCAGCGAGAAGGTGTCGAAAAAGGCGCGTCTGGCTGTCCACAGAGGGGTGCTCGTTCCAACACTAATGTACGGTAGCGAAAGTTGGGTATGGCAAACGAAGCATAAAAGTAGAATAAATGCGGTAGAAATGAGAGCGTTAAGGCCGGCCACATACATTCGGAATTTTTCCGTTCGGAAAGTCTGATTCGGGATTCCGAACGGAAAAATTCCGAATGTATGTGACCGGCCTAAGAAGTATGGAAGGTGTAACACTGAAAGACAGAATACGAAATAGTGTGATAAGGGAAAGAGTTGGCGTGAAAGTAGATGTAGTGACTAGAATAGAAAGAAGTATGCTTAGCTGGTTTGGTCATGTAGAGAGGATGGATGAAAGAAGATTGACTAAATAGATCTATGCTGGAAATGTGAATGGATGTGTTGGGAGGGGAAGACCTAGACGGACGTTCCGTGACCAAATCGCGGACGTTTTAGAAACAGGTCAGGTCAAGAGTACCCGAAATCGACGAGCATGTATGAAGAAACTAATGAATGTGGATGAAGCAAAAGAGGTATGTCAGGATCGTAGCGAGTGGAACAAAGTGGTCTCTGCCTACCCCTGTGGGAAAGAGGCGTGACGGTATGTATGTATGTATGTATGTATGTATAACGTTAATAATTCAATTAAGTTAATGAACTACTAAGAATGAAATAGATACATTACAGTACAACAGCCAAACTTTTTTGTTACTTAAATTAGCTATTTGAAAACATTCACCGCAATATCAAATACATTGTAAATGACAATATCTGCACTTACTGCACTGCACCGGTTGTTATTTTTTTCTCAACACTAATTTAGCTTCTTGAGGTCTGAGCTTTATTTCACGAAACGTTTCACGTTTTCTATGTACCTAAGCACAGATGTTCTTTTTAATCATTTGTAAGTTTTTTTACATGAATGAAACGACCTACTTGCCTTTCCATGTACCTACGTAGCCATAGTGAATTATTCTCATATCTCATAATTCGTACGAAGTGCTTAGTTTAAAGTTTTGAAAACATAATTTATAGCTATGAAAAAATTAACTACAACAAAAATAGTTTGTTCAGTTGTCTCTACGTGCTTTCTGTGAGTCATCGTATACGCGTACTACGGCGATGAGTAACACCACAGCTTGGTCGCACTTCATTACATGCCGATTATTCAACACTTCTCAGTATTTAAACAGCAAAAACAATAAAAATAAAGTTTACTTTTTTACTCATGAGAAGAAATTAAGGTTGACGCAAAAATGTTAGCTATAACACCAACCTTCATTAGGTATTTAATAAATACCTTCGAATTCACATTTAATCACTTCCTGTAATTCGATAACATTACCAAATAGGTAAAATCAGATATTACGAGATTAGGTACAATTTATTTCCTTATGTAAGTCATAATCTCATAATTCTCTGTTTAGGAAAATTTTCTGACATAAAAAAATATTATTTAGTAAGTACTGAGTAAAGAAGTTACATACTTCAGCACAACATTTAGGTACTGATATCAGTCTCAAAACCGGCGTTAATATAATAAACGCTATTGAATACTGTGTCGAATCGAATGAATCGTACGTTATGACTATATTTAGCTTTATTTTCCTCATATGGTGATTCAGTGAAGGAAACAGTGTACTCAATGTTCGGAATTTTAATCGTCTGATGGCGCACCTGTATTCTTGTCCAGAACTCGAAACCATCGAGATGCAAGAACTCATAGTTACTTAGTATTTTCGAGCTACATACCTCGTCGTGACTCATTACTATGTGTGGAACCTTGGACATAAGGTGACAAATATGTACAAGAACAACTGCTGAAATTCGCATATGGGCATGTGTAGGTGGATGATTTGCTCAAAACTAAAACCTTAATATTGCGTTTTTCTTTAAACGCTTAAAAAAAATGTGAACGTAAAAATCTAATCCAAACAATGGCATTAAAATGTCTTTCGGTTGTATAAATGGATAAGGCCTCTAATATAGGACACGTGATAAAAATACAAAAGGGTCGTGACAAAGGACTGACACTAGGACCTTTTTTTGTTGTATCAACCTGTTTCCTTTGATACATCATTTATGAACATACACGGTCCTTCCATACAGAATTGAAAGTAAATTTAATCCCTGAAAGTTTAACTAGATATGAAATCCCTGACGAGTTAAATTACAAACGCTAATAATTGAAGCAAATAGATAAATGAAAACCAAACGACAACAGCTGCTTTAAACATAATCGATCTCGAGCCAGACAGTCTGCTTACCTAACAAAAAATCCAATTAAATGTTGTAAGTATATTTCTGACCAACCCTTACAATCCAGTTAAGGTAAGCGGTAAGCATAGGATGCGATATAAAAGTACCTTCTGTAATATATCACACTCGTAGCCTGCATGTAACTGCAGCATGCTACAATCAGTCAGTTATATGTGGTGTATCATTTGTTATATCGAATAAAGCCTTGTTTAGAGAGAATATGGCACAAGTTCAATTGTAGTTAGATGGAATGGAACGCATGTCTAGTCGAGCAGACGCATTGTGGGGGGATTAGGGGAGGAAGGGGAATCGATCGTGCGCAGCGGCGCGCCCTTGACCCTCGTATCGCCATGCAGCTGGGGTGGCCTCTACTAGTGCTTGCTGCTTACTACACATGCGTTATACCAAGATTTCACTTAATCCAAAATTTGTGATGGTGAGATATTAAAGGAATGTAAGTACAAAATTCAAGGGCTTCTTGAAAGCTGCTTTTTGGCCGAGCAAGCTTATGCTTAAGCAGCAAAATTGAACTAAGAACCCAATCGGAACAAAACCGTCACCCTTGTGATCTATTCAAGCATCTAATATTAGTCATGTAATCAAGCTTCCGGATGATTCATCTTTGTCTGACTCGCTACAAGTATTTCTCATCAGCTGAGATTGCTTAGTTTCCTATTTGACTTAAGTCTGTTTACTATACAGTGCGAGCGCATATTGAACCACAATCAGAGTCAGAATCTGCTCCAGAAATAACTACGTTTGTGACGTCATGCACGCGCCAGACGGAACTACGTTGTGGGTGTGTCTGTGATCTAATTATATTGGGCACTGCATTTCATTAACACCGGAATAGGTCAAGACATTCATGGTTTTTTAGTGGGTTAGTCGGATACGAGCTATTTTTTCCAACAGCCGCTTTCTGATAACATATCTCTTAACTAGACTTAAAATATTCTGCCAGGCGTTGGTATCGGAAGAGTAATACAGCCGAAGTAGTAAAATATGTTCAGAAAGCACTGCAGAAGTATTATCTATTAATCTAAAAATGAAGGCCTAAGTTTAAAGCTAAAACCTCGCCCAGCAACCAGTAGATCCCATTAGTAATATTAAACACATCGAGAACACAAATATTGACACGGACGCCGAACGTGTCAATAACTTTCCGTGTAACGGTTTTGAACTACATCTACATTTTAGAGCATATTTAAAATTTAGCTTGCTACCAGTAAGAAATCTAAATAAGAAAACAAAAATATGCAGAAAAATTACAGCCTTATTGGAAAACTATATCAAGTACTGTAAAGTACATACCGAGGTTCTTGACACTTTATCTCATTTGTGCTACTTTCTTTTACCTTGTAGGCAGTGTAAGTTTTTAACCATTACCAGATCAGGTTTTATGTAAGTATATGACGACTGTGTAATATCTTTAGAAGAAGCTATAAGTAAGTGGCATTTTTTCTGACTCATTTTGGTCAGACAGGCATTCTCTACAGCCTTAGTCATAATAAAAATGCAGGTTTATACCGGTATATAAATATATTTTATTACAAATGTTTGGGTTAGTCACGTAACAATAAATAAAAATCTTTGTCAAAAACGAGAGCGAAAATGCTTCGCTGATTTTACGTAATATGCATATTACGACACCTTACAACCTATTTAAATACTGAACTTAAATAAAGATCACAAGCGTAATTTGAGCCGCCCATTCTGGGTCACGGTGTAGGGCATCATAACTTAGGAACAGTCTTACTATGGCGCTTAGAAGCACTTCCTGTGGACAATGGATGGACCGGACTCGTCGTACTCCTGCTTGGAGATCCACATCTGCTGGAAGGTAGAGAGGGAGGCGAGGATCGACCCACCGATCCATACGGAGTACTTCCTCTCTGGGGGCGCAATAATCTTGATCTTCATCGTAGAGGGAGCCAGGGCGGTGATCTCCTTCTGCATGCGGTCAGCAATACCAGGGTACATGGTGGTACCGCCGGACAGAACAGTGTTAGCGTACAGGTCCTTACGGATGTCGACGTCGCACTTCATGATAGAGTTGTAAGTGGTCTCGTGGATGCCGTTAGCTTCCATACCCAAGAATGAGGGCTGGAAGAGAGCCTCAGGGCAACGGAACCTCTCGTTGCCGATGGTGATGACCTGACCGTCGGGAAGCTCGTAGGACTTCTCGAGAGAGCTGCTGGAGGCGGCGGTGGCCATCTCCTGCTCGAAGTCGAGAGCGACGTAGCAGAGCTTCTCCTTGATGTCGCGCACGATTTCACGCTCAGCCGTGGTGGTGAACGAGTAACCGCGCTCGGTGAGGATCTTCATCAGGTAGTCGGTGAGGTCGCGACCGGCCAAGTCCAGACGCAGGATGGCGTGGGGCAGGGCGTAGCCCTCGTAGATGGGCACGGTGTGGGACACGCCGTCGCCGGAGTCCAGCACGATACCGGTGGTACGACCGGACGCGTACAGCGACAGCACGGCTTGGATGGCGACGTACATGGCGGGCGTGTTGAAGGTCTCGAACATGATCTGTGTCATCTTCTCTCTGGAAAAGAAAAGGGCGTCACGTTAGCACTGCGGGTCAATGGAGACGACGGCTGGAACAAACGTGAGGGAGCAAGGCTCCGGAAGCCCCTGTTTGAGGGCGAGACACGTACCTGTTGGCCTTAGGGTTGAGGGGAGCCTCTGTGAGCAGCACGGGGTGCTCTTCGGGCGCCACTCGCAGCTCATTGTAGAAGGTGTGGTGCCAGATCTTCTCCATATCATCCCAGTTGGTGACGATGCCGTGCTCGATGGGGTATTTGAGGGTGAGGATGCCTCTCTTGCTCTGGGCCTCGTCGCCGACGTACGAGTCCTTCTGTCCCATGCCGACCATCACTCCCTGATGGCGGGGCCTGCCCACGATCGAGGGGAACACGGCGCGGGGCGCGTCGTCGCCGGCGAAACCGGCCTTGCACATGCCGGAGCCATTGTCCACTACCAACGCAGCAACTTCCTCGTCGCACATTTTGAATTAGGCTAGAAAGGAGAAAATTAACGATTATAATTAATTGGTAAAGTAGGAGTTAAAATCACTTTTGTTTTCGACCGCGCCTAAAACTTACAACGTTCATCTGATATTCCATTATATAACCCGTTATATTTATAGGTGCTCATAAAATGTGCATATCAGAGTTAGGTAGCAACCATTTATCAGTCACGTATCGTTATCTCGCTAGAATATGTAGTTGGAACATGTTTCTCCATAATCTCGCGCCAGCTCGCGCCCGATCAGATAAGATTGCGGATTGAAGTTGAAAATGTGATGTTAGGTAACAGTCAACACTCGAATATAATACTAATATACATACCTACTTAAAACTGTGATCATGAAACATTTACAAAAAGATTAAATTGATTATTAGATATGTTTAAAATTTCCTTTTAGGCCTGATAAATATAGAAGATAAAAAATATGTTTGCAATATTAGATATTGATATTATCATATTAAGGATGATTCAGACTTTTCCGATGAAAAGCATTTGAGATATAATAATTACCTAACTATCTAAATAATTTTATAAGACTAATAAATCAATGTAAGTATATCACAAAGTATAAATTAACTTTAATGACACATTTAAATGTTTCATTAAAACTGTACAGAAATCGGAAGCGCCCTTTTGCCAGCCGGTTTACCCAACATGTATTAGATAAGAATCCAAATTCCACATCACTTGTTACATAATCAATAGTACTAAGTATTTTGAAAATGTATTCTACATCACTAAACACACAACAAACTACAAAACAGAAACTGTTTTAGTGAAAAAAACTTATAAAACCAATATGAAATAAAAATGAAACTTACTTTTAATTTAATAAATATTAAGTAAAGTACGACCGCTGCCGTTCAAGCGCTCCACGCAAAATGAGCTCGACGCGCGAAGTTTTACTATATAAAACGCTCCTTATCAGAAATTAACACTATCAACAACATTTAATTTCCACCAATGGGTGACTAGCTCAATTTTCGTTACCATATATGGTAACGCAGACTCGAGCTTATTCACATACCAGAGTTGATAGTGCCTTGATAAGAGTGAGATCGTAATGTCTTTATCACACTGATAAGGTTCCAGCAACTTGCGTGGCACGGGATTAGAACGCGCCAATACATAATCTACCTTTACAATTCGTCATGTATCTTGAAAGTAATAAAAAATACTCGGCTCGCTGTTTCATTGACGCACGTCTATAGATACATTACAATGTCTATAAGTCTCCATTGTTACGTTCTGGCTATTAATTAAGGATTAAAAAAAACAGTAGATATTTTATAATGTTAATTATGTAAATACGCACAAAAAATCGTGAGCAAAAGCTAGTTTTAAATAATTACAGAGATCTAAATTAAAACGTTTAATGCCTATTCAAAATGTCCTACTAACTATTAATTCCCTAACAGTGAATTACAATTATTATGATTCTAAGTGGCTGATACTATATCTACAGTAAAGACAACACTCTTTCGTAGTTTGAATATGACTCATCTATTGCTATGATATATGTATAACTACAGTTATTTTTCAGTGATCTCTAATAGAAATAATAAAATAGATAATATTTACAGGTTGCGTCGTATACAAAAGACAGATAATTAATTAATTTGCTAAAATCAAATTCAAATGTAACAATTAAGTAGATTTTCCAGATTTATTTATTATTTAATTAAAAAGCCACGATTTCGATATTTTTAGACTTATTACATTTTACTACATGGCCACTTTGTATGAGAACAGTGAACGTGGCTCCTAAGTAGGTACGTTGCTGGTTGCTGGTTGCTGATCAGAATTTCCAAAATTCTAAATTTAAAACAACCGGGCAAGAGCGTGTCGGGCACGCACATGAAAGAGTTCCGTAGCTATACTTTAGATTTAGACCTTTAGGTACTTAAAAGATGGTAAACAATCTTGACATGTCTTTTTATTGAAATACACAGTCTAAAAATGAAAATCGTTACACTATACAATTCAATTATGAAAGTAAATGATTTTTTCATACCTACATTGTAAAATGAAAAGATTTTGATTTATAAAGTGTATGTTTAAATAAAAAGACACGTCAAGATTGTTTACCATCTTTTAAGTACCTAAAGGTCTCTAGTATAGTTAGATTTCATTTTGCGGTTGGCTGTAACTACACAAGTTTGTCGAGTTGTATAAAAATAACTACATAATTATTATCTATGATACCGAAAGCGCTAAAGTTTTAATTGAAAGTACCTACTTACTTTGAGGCACCTACCTACCTGTATACCAAATTTTCTAGAATTAGGTACCTATGTCAGCAATATTTTAGAAATTACGGTGGGTGGACTGGACACCTCAAATCTTTACTTTGTTCTAGATTATCTCAATTAATGGGGGGTTTAATCTACACTACATAGTTGTAAAACAGTTTTTGTAGCATTTAAAATACCTCTTGGACGATATTCCATTTTTAATTTATAAATTCACTTTTGGACTATGGGAAAGAGGCTGAAAAAAATTGTTTTTATTCATAATTTTGAAAACTAACGTTTGGATTTTCAATATCTATCTCTCCACTAATTTTCGTGACATGACGAAACCATACAGGTTCCTTGTGGAATATGGAACCCTAAAAAAACATATTGTGTACAATAAAGTACAATGAGCCCCGCCATTTCGGGTTATTTACAGGTGGGCAATAAAAGTATAGTATGTACCTATGTGTGTATGTTTACAAATCTTGCAAGGAAGATTTGAACCACTCCGACCGATTGAGCTGAAACTAGGTATACCTACGTAACTTGGATGACAATACAATATTCCGGTAGCGGACTTCTGCTGGCCCAGCCGGGACTGTTTCCGATGGAGGGAACTCTTCAACGGTTGGTCTGATTGACTTTAAATCTGGTGCACGTAATATGTAATGTACAATTGGCAAAAAGTACAGTCGCCAAGAAAAGCTTGTATCGAAAACGAAATTTTTGTTTTGTTGGTCTAGTTCACCATCATTCAGTTAGTTTGATCCAGTTGTGGTGTTTGTAGTAAGTAAGTAGCTAATTTTTTTGGATGAATTTGTTTAAAAAAAAGCGTTAGGCAAAGTAAACTTGTATTGGCCAAGTAGCCAGAGCTTACGGTATACTATACCTACTTATAATTCTCTTCTCGCCAATTCAATTTCATCATTCCGAGGCATTTTAGAATGTTCTTACCTGGTATTATTTTTTCCTCAAACACGTCATCCCACTCATTCGGTTTCTTAAATAAAATGACGTGTCCGATAATTTTTGTTCCAGAAACAAGAATCCGAAGTCATTTTGTGCTTTCTCTGTATGAGTCGGCGGTTTGCTCTTGTTGCTGGCGGGTGCGCGACATTAACCTACTTGCATTGATGTTTAATTGGCGTTAAAATACTGTCTAAATGTATTTATTCATGAATATATCTCACTTATGATAATTATTTTAACTAAATAAATACCTACCTAGACCACAGATAACACAGAAAGCGGCCAACTCCGCATTTTCGTAACAAATTAAGAGTTGTTTTAAAAAAAAATGTAGGTACATAGTTTAGGGTTTTAATAAAAACAAAAGTTAATTGATTCTTTTGTGTAACGACAATTACCCATACATTTTGTATAGGTAATTTTATTTTCGTTACACAAATGAAGCGATCGTGATTTTGTTTTTATTAACCCTTAATTTATCTACATTTTTTCTTAAACTCACTCTTAAACCGATCGAAACACGAACAATTTCGGTTTGAAAACCGGCCGGTGTCACTGGTAATTAAAAATAAAATCGGGCTAGCTAAAGAGATGATAAGAGTTTTTTTTTTCATTTTTTGCTGTGGTGTTTTTATATTCGTAGAAAAAGGTAGGTACGCGTTTTCTTCTATAGGATAGGAGAGGTTTCTCCTTTGGACATGAAATTTGTGACTAACTCGTAGAAAGCTCATTTTGATGATTTGTTTGAAAGGGGTAGTGGCTGGGGAGGCGTATGTATGTATTTATTTGGTCTTTCCGAAGCTATAAACCCTTAACTTTTCTTATGTCGACAGAAGAGAGGCGAACTGAAGAAAAAGAGCTCTGTAATTTACGCAAGTGATAATTTAAAATATTTAAGGGCACTTAAAAAGACAATACAGACTCGGACAGCCAGTTAAAATTAAAATGGCAGATATTTACAATGTAGCGTTTTGTGTGCACTGCCTGCCCCGTTTAGGAATAAAGGCGTGATTGTATGTATGTATGTATGTAGATATTTACAACCGATTTACTATTTGCAAATACCTTTCAATGTTGTTGGAAATACTTGGTGTAACTATGCCTAACGTATGGTTCTATTGGCCTGGTATCTTTCGACGTAACTAAAGATAAGAATTATCAAACTTACCGTACCTAATTATTCCATTATCAATAAATAGTATTGGTATCTGGCTGATAAACTGATAAATTAGTATTGATAGCCATTATTCTAAGAGCTAGGTCCCATATTTACATATCCCATAATTACAGTAAAAATATTGGTTTGCCAACTTAATGAACAACCAATCCTAACAAAACTAATCATTAAATCAAAGAAATTATCAAAAATCGTTTATGCCTTACATAGAATACCTGGCAGCGTAAGCATTTTTCACAAAAATGAAAATATTAAGTAGGTACTTAAATTAAAATCATGGGTAGTTACCTACTTTTGTTTTAGTAAAAGCTAAAGAATGAAATGATCATAAAATATTATCTAAGTAATCAATTAAAAATAATATCGCAATTTAAAAACAGCACGCAATCCACTTCTGAGAATTGCTAAGGTTTTATAGTTCGATTCGAGATTAATACTTAGTTGAATTATAAATTAAATTAGAATTCCTCAATTTAACTCTAGTTTACACTATGTAACCTTATTTATACGTACTTAAGTACATGAAAACATAGAATAACTGTGAGTTACACTGTCCTCCTAATTTTGAGTTTATGCATAGTCATTGCATAGTTTATGCATAGCTTTCAATTTAGAATCTAGGACACCAACGACGTTATCTGCCTACATGGTTTGAAAGTTAAGATCATGTCTGAAGCGATATCAAGGAGGTAAACTGAAACTCATTTAGTTTTTAAGCATATAATGGAGAAAATGACAATAGAATTAGGTTGCTGTATTTTCCATTTTATTCAGAGTTGCAAGCTTCTACGTACCTAAAAAAAATTAGAAGGTACTAAAAAAAGCGAAAAAAATTGTAACTCAGGTAGTAAACTACAAAAAATCGTGGAACATACATAAGGGGGTGCTTCGGTTACCCCTAGAGGTCGTCTATCTCTGAACTTTCACTTGACACTATTTTATTGGACACCAATTTGAGTAATTGAGTAATAGGTACAGTCAAGGAAATTGATACCTGTGCCACTTTGAAACTTTTCATAGTGAGATTCATATTGCTTTGATTAGTAGAAAGTATGGTATGTCACAGTGACATTTCTTGTGAAAAGGTACAAAGTGGCACAGTAATCAATTTCCTTGACTGTACCTACCTATTTAGCTAGGTATTTCTTAAACATACTTAGGTTTTTTTCCCGTGTGGTGTCGGGTTTAGAATAACACCTTTATTTCTTCCGCGAATGTCGTAAGAGGCGACTAAGGATATAGGTAAAGTTATATTTTAGGCGACAGGCTAGCAACCTGTCACTGTTGTATCTGCCACCTTGAGACCTAAAAAAAATATGCTTAAAGTGACCACTGAACGTGAAATAGTCATCGTTTTGTCTATGTAGATTTTCTGTCCTCTGCCTACCCCATTTTGGAATACAGGCGTGATATGTGTATGTATCTCATGATTACAGCAAACTTACCCACTTCTATGTAACAAATCAGATAGTGGATCAAAAATTTCGACAGCCCTTATACAAACTTACTAGCTAAATTATAGACAAAATATTAAAAAAAAACTTGCATCATTGCCTTCTAGATATTTTACTAGAACTGTTATCGTTATAATTTTCTTCAAAAAACAAATGGAACTTTACCATACTTATTTCGTTATTTAACGAAATTTCAGTAAGTACTAAGTACCTAAATCGTTTTGTAATTGACCTCTGAAAATAATGATATGTTCAAAAGTTACCACAGTTAACTGCATTAAATTTGCTGGTAATTTATTACGTACACTCTTGGACTATAATTCACTTCAAGGTTGGTGTTTTCCTGCTTCGATTAGACATTTTGCGAAAAATGTTGTTGTTTACTACATTCGTGAAGCTTTGGACCGGTATTACATTAATCATGCTGAAATTCGTATGAAATTAACATCATAACTCGTTTTTAAATATAATTCAATGGTAATTTATCGCTTTAATGTAGAATGCTTAGGACTGATGAAACTTGGACACTAGGTACCTAATCTTGTTCATAATTTTAATCATAAGGAAAAATAAATACCTACTTACGTAAAAACTTGTCAACGTTCTTGTGACACTGAGTCAGATGCAGTTTAAAGTAAAAGTGACGTCCTCTATCCTCAGATAATAGTTACGGGTATTGCACGTGGGTCTATTTTACACTACATACCTATATTGGGCATACAATGTTACAAAATTGTCATTCTTGGACGTGATACATTTTTATAATTTTAATCAGGTTTGTTCTCAACTTGCGTTAAGTGCTTCACAAAACAATCATTTGATTTTGGCAGAGGCTAGGTTAAAAAAATACAACTTTCTTCTTAGAATTAATAATATCATACAACTAATTTGAACTAATATACCATCGCCGTCGTAAACGAAGAAAAAAAACAAATTTGTAAAAGACTGCTAAATTTCCATATTTAACCATTATTAACCGACTTCAAAAAGGAGGAGGTTCTCAATTCGACCAAATTTTTTTTGTGTGTATGTTACTCGATATCTCAAAAACCCGTGGACCGATTTTCAAAATTTTTTTTTAATCGAAAGGGTATAACTCGAAATTAGTCCCATTGGCACGACACCAGGATCTGATGATGGAATCTTAGAGAAATCGAGGGAACTCTTCAAATTTTATATGGAGACGTACGGCGTTTTCGGTTATTTGTCGATGAAGTCAAGATTTTACATTCAGTAAACATTTATAAGCAATATTTCAAAATATTGCTAATTTGAAGTCGGTTTTTTTTTGTTTAAAATTATATAGTAGGGTTTCTTTAACCACCGATACAAACACATTTTACCAAAGTAATTAATCCCAAAAAAAATACTTTGAACACTATACTTACTTCACAGAAGCAAATCAATCGCACGATGGTGAACCAGAGACTTCTCTCAATAAATAAAAAAGGTTTTTCTGAGTGGGCAAACTAACTAGAGCTTGCACGGTACGTAAATTGTCAGTTTGCAAAGTTTTTTTTCCGCTGAATCACCTCAATGTGCAATGGCCGGTGCATTCCCGCCTGTACCTTCCAAACAAATCAATATCGCAGAGATTCCTAGTTTCATGGCGATTTCGTCTGTCTGCTATCGATCTGGCCGCCCCATTGCAATAGGGTGCATGTGACTCATCATCTACCACACCACCCTTGCTTTTGTACCTAATAGGAACTATTATAGGGTCAAGGAGGGTACAGTCGCTAGGATTTTTTCAACGAGCTATAGTATCAAAAGTGTAAGTGATTGGACAATTTTTTCTAG
>BHDV01052228.1:157236-171017 GCA_005406045.1 Adoxophyes honmai | reverse complement strand
GTTCGTTCGTATTTGAAACGATTTTTGCCTTGGCGTCAGGAGCACAGCGTTTCACTTCGCGCCTTGGCGTTCAAAAGGTTAAGTTGATAACTAATCATTCTAATAACGAAGTTCATTGCACCTTTAGCCTACACTAAGAGACAGATAATCGTTCTTTGCTGAAATGTCTGGCATTAAAATGCAAGCCACTTTCTCGCTCAGTTCATAAAAACCTTTTAGATCAATAATAAAAATAAACTACGTGCAGGGCAGGGCAATGAGTCACCTTTATCAACACTTCGCAGCACACCGTATGAGTCATTGTAAACCGCATAGTAGATATGTATAGTGACGACATATCCAAATAAAATTAGTTAGTCTAATTTGTCAATCAATCACGTTTATTTTGAAAATTTCTAAGTACCTATTTGAGGTGACAAAAGTAAAACCTACTGAAGTTTTACAGCTGTAGGTGAGATATTTCAAAGATTCAGAACTAGTCGGATAGCCAAGAACCTGACAAGGTTCTCGGGTTCCATTCCAGGTCAGGGCAGATGTTTGTATGATGAATACGAATGTTTCCTCTTGATGAGTCTTGGATGTTTACCTATGATGAGTTAATTTATTCGTTGTCTTAACCCATAGCACTGCACATACGTGCTTTGTGTAAATTGTCCAATGATATTATTAGATAGAAGATATCTAAGTTGACAAACATACAGTGGAAATAGACGTTGTATCTGCTCCAATTCCGTTCCAACGACTTGTTATCAGCTATAGGACATAGGACCAACCCTAAATAGGTATCCAGTGAGTGACATTTTATGTAGGTTTACCACAACTTGAAGTGGAACTTATGTCGCATCAAAATATACTATAACAGGCAAAAAATCTCATTAATGCGCTTACAGTGTTTGTTACTTATTTACGCAAAAAATCGTAGAATAGATATGGGTTTTAATTGAACTTTTCAATGGAATTCATTCATCAGAATTTAAAAAACATTTACCTACATACAGACAATGCCAATGTCGCGGGCGCTTAATAAAACAGAGGTGCTTAATCAAAACCGCCCTTAAAAATACATAAGGACACGGTACAGCTGGATACAGTCGAATACGAAGTGCGTCGTATTGTTTCAAGAATCGCTTATCGTTTTCTAGTATGAGATTAGGACGAATTGTTATCTTTTTAGGGTTCCGTAGCCAAATGGCAAAAAAACGAAACCCTTATAGATTCGTCATGTCTGTTTGTCTGTCCGTCCGTCCGTCTCCGTATGTCACAGCCACATTTTTCCGAAACTATGAGAACTATACTAATAAAACTTGGTGAGTAGATGTGTTCTGTGAACCGCATTAAGATTGTGACACAGTTGAAGTTGAAAAAATTGTGTCCCCCCACCTCTAACTTCTAAAATAAAAGAGTGATAAATCTAAAAAAAATATATGATGTACATTATTATAAAAACTATCAACGAAAATTGGTTTGAACAAAATCTACCAAGTCGTTTTTTTTAATAAATAAAATTATAATTTATCATTAGTTCGAAAATCTGTCACTAGATGGCGGTGTAATCTGTTTGTACGGAACCCTCAGTGCGTGAGTCCGACTCGCACTTGGCCGGTTTTTTTAGGGTTCCTTAACTGAGTGGGAAAAACGGAAACTGTATAAGAACATTTTGCCGTTTGTCTGTGTGTTTATTATGTACCTACTAGGTACTGTCCTACTGTCTATCTGACAAGATTTATATCAAACACTAGTGTAGTGACCCACACCTGCTTGGCACGGGTGCAATGCTGATTTCAATTGAACACTGTAGAATTCTGACCTCATTTTGGACACCTCTAAAATTATGCATGTTTTGTACATTTAAGCCTTTCCGTAATTACTCTATCTATTAAAGAAAACCGCATGGAAATAAAAAAAGTTGAACATACAATACATGACGAACTTAGGTTTATTTTGGAGCCTTCGTTTGACCCGTACCTCGATTCACACCCTGTACACTTTGTACAATCAGCAACACATGACGGTATACGTTTATTAATTTGACCAATAATATAATACTTACGTGCTTTACTGTTGCTACATAACTTTAATTTACTTAAAGAGTGGCTGACTGGCTGATGACATAAGTTGAAAAAAAAAAAAATTAAATAAAGTAAAGATGTAAAAACACTTGGTCATCACAAAAATCAACTCGCCCTGTTTTTCGTACCATTGACCATAAGATTTCAAAGATAAGTAGGCATGTTTTATTTATGTCTGGGCTTTTATGATAACCAGCTAACCAGTGTAGTGTCGTGCTAGTGAAGTAGGGGCCAACTTGTAGTTAATATTACATACATACATACATACGTACATACATATCCTCACGCCTGTATTCCCGAGAGAGGTAGGCAGACCACATGAATTCAAAAATCCAGTGTCGTTTAGCGATTTCAGGATAACCAGATGGTTAAACGTGATATTGCAGAGACAGGTTGCTAGCCCATCGCCCACAATATACTAACCCTTTCCCAGAGTCGACTCTTACGACACCCACGGGAAGAAAGGGGGAGGTGTTATTCTAACCCGGCACCCAGGCAATAATGTTAATTACGGGAGTTAATATTAATTAATAATTAACAGAGCTCGCTGAAGTTGTTAATAGAGAACCGCCAAAGCACGCGTTTGAAACGCACTTGGCAGGTTTCTTTATCAAAATTAAGATTGAATTAGATGTGATAATTATTTGGACTAATTGGCTTTTATCTCTGAAAGTAAATAAGTTTATCAGATTTTTATATCAATCGCCTCCTAGAACCGCCCTTATTCGCTACAGATTGGTTCCACTAATTGAATTACTAGTCATACTTACACCTCGAGAAGTTCGTGAGTGGCAGTACATGGAACCATGTCGCAGGGAGCCTTTAAAGCTCTTATATTTTTTCTTGTTGGTGCCCTTGGTGCGATAAAAACCAACTGCAACAAGTTTCTAACGCACTGTCACACAATTTAAATAAATTTAGGAAAGTCTTGTTCGAACATTACCTGGAACTAATTTAATAATTTAATTTAATATACTTAATATAATATAATGTAAGTACTCAAACTAAAAATTGATGATGTAAAAATAAAGGATCCCACAGTCAAACTGTGTAAACAGTTTTGAGGGACGATGTACTTAACAGTTAAGTATGTATCATTTGTTACAAGAACAATAAATAAATAAAAGATCTCGTCATGGTCAAGGAGTTTCGAGTTGTTTGAGGAGTTGTCCCAAATGTTCAAATACAGTGGGGCAGTAAAATGTTTTGGCAATTTTAGCTATGTTTTGTTAGATTATATAGCTCTTCATTTACAAAACAGTGAAAGTGTTGCCAAAATTGGTTCAGTGGTTGTTTCAAGACAATCAAGCGTGAAAAAAATAGCTGCTCAGTGTAAAAAATAAAAAAGTTCGAAACATTTATTAATGATATTAGAGAAACTACATAAAATGTAAAAATACTTAAGTTTGTACAGGTTTGAATGTCATTTTTGTCTCTAATCATCCTGTTTAACGATACCTATAAGTATAGTCTCACTAATAGAGGATTATTTTATTACCCGACAAGTTCCCCTTTTTGTTGTTGGAAATACGATTCATGCGAATTCATAAATAGGCATAAGCATAGCAAATAACTTGAGTGCTAACTTATTTCTTCGAATTCTTGTTTTTATCCTTATTGAAATATAATTCAGTACACGGGAACAATATTGACAAGGAAACAGTAACTAAAACTGTGTTTTGTCGCCAATTATAATGTTTATGTTCGTTTTAATGAAACCACGGCCTCTATACGCATCAGCTAAGTATAATTTTATTGGTACAACTAACGAAAATACCGTAAACTCGTCCCAGTGTTTTAAACCTGTGGGTCGTGTCGCCCTGGGGGGTCGCTAAGCTTCTGTAGGGGGTCGCCAGAAGTCTACAGAACTAAGTACTTCAGCACATTAAAACACATTACAGATTATGAATATTTAAAACGACGTTTGTAATGAATATTTGTAACACTGTAACACACACACGTACATGATAAAAATGCGAATTCAATTTAATCCTACCAGGAGGATCGCATCATGAAAAGGTTGAAAAAACTGCTGTATACAATAGGTACTTGCTAAATACTTTTCAGTGTCTTTTAATCATGAAAGTTCTAATTTAGAGACATTCGACCAAATTTTTTAGTTTCGGTTTTTATTAAAAACCTATGTATAACTACTCCGTTTCATATAATATAACATTAGATATTAACGGTAAAATCCTCATGCGTTTTTAAGTAAGATACCGTTTGCATTAATTATTCCCATTTTTATCTTCCTGAGAATTCCTGAGAAAACATCAAGTTTTTTCAATTAGAAGTCCGTATTAACGAAACGGAGTATGATTCAGGCCAAACCTGGTCAAGGAACAAAGGTCGACGATTACCTACTAAGTAGAACTGCGCCTAAAGTAGGTAGGTAATGCACACTTCTTTTCTTGAAATCAGCACATTGAAAAATAAATAAAAAATGTATTTGCGTACTCTTTTCCTATATTTTTGCCAGTTTCTCCGCATTTCATAGATGAAAATAGCTCGGGATTTGTATAACATGCTGTAGGTATACTAGAGACATGCTTCATGCTGTAGTGTAGCCTAAATACAACCGGTAATAAATAATAAAATTATGAGTCTACTTTGGTAAATACCAATGAACACTCGTGCGTCTAATGACATACCACAAACTTAAGAAATGAGCAAATGCGTAAAATACAATTTTCATGAAATACCGAACGAACCGTGTGGGGAATCACAAATCACAACGCAATAGGCACAAGTATTAATATTGTTATAATAGCAGGTTATAACAATAATTCTACTAAGTATTACTACAGGGTGCATCAGAATTCAGACCCTCCGTGCTTTATTTCGCAGGGTTACGTCAGTAAGTAGTCTATAATTTATAAAAAAGGGTTTAAGTAAAAAAAAACATCACGCCTGTATTCCCGAATGGCGCAGGTAGAACACAATCAAGAACGTGATGTGCATACGAAACCATGACTATTTCATGTTTCCTTGTCACTTCTGACAGTTCTGGCATTAAAAAAACCATGCTAAATCTGAGCTGCGAGCTGCGATACTCTAGTATTTTTTATGAACCACTACTGTTTGTATTTTTGTGGCTTAGGTATATAGAATCTGCTTACATGTATAAGAATTGTATATTTGTATGGTGTCCAATATGTTTACAGGAAAACAGCACCACACCAGTAACGGCGAATCATCGTAAGGCGGTCGATGACACATTATCAGTAGGCGTACCACAACAACAGGCGCGATAGTTTCCTGCGCGGGAAAGACTACCTGTCACTTTCTGACGTCTCTAGTTAGACAGAGACAGGTATAGTCTATTTCGCGGGCAACTGTACTAGCGCCCTGTCTTGCTAAGCCACGTCCAGTCCGACTAGTCCGAGTAAGGTACCTCCATGTGCGAATCAGGATCGGAATTTTTTAATGTTCGTCATCAATTAACACTGTGTCTTGCTCGTTTAGCAGCCTTTTATGCTTAGTCAATGACGCAGTTGTACAAACAAGATGGCCGGAAATGGATCGTAATATTATAACCAGGTCGGATATATGCTCCTGAAAACTTCTGTGAATTTTTTTACGGTTTTTGAAGTAAAAAAAATATAATTATATGAAAATTTGTAAAATGTTGCCCAGTCCTTTGTACTCCGAGTCTTAGTCAGCCGCATAGCATCGCAATATCTAACGATTGCGGGTGCGTACACGCCGGCTAATGGGACATAAAGTAGGTAAAACACAGAGCGCAATGACCTGAAAAGCGATGAAACATTCCTCTCCCTCAAGGTCAGTAATGAAAATTTTTAGGAAATATTTTACAGACGCGAATACCCACTGGTTAAATAAAATATTAAGAGGAAATATGCCGGTCGAAGGAATTGAAAAATAGGTATTTGCTAAATCTATTGCTGTCGCGCCGTGACCTGCCCAGACGACGTCGAGTGCGATAAGAACAACTACAGCTCGGACCGAAAATACCTATGAAAATTATTCAAAAACAACGTTTCGTAGTCCCCTGATTTCTTCTCCAAAACTTAACCGATTAAATATGTTTTTTCATTAAATGTTTAAGAAATGTCATAACTGTGTTTCTATGTTCTTATATTTTGATATAATTGTGTTAAAATTGGTTTCTAGAGGTTTGAACACAACGGAAAAAACTTGCCAATTTTTCATGTTTTTGAAGGTTAATATCTCCTTTAATAATTCAATAAAGAAAAAAAGGAAAACATAGGAACATGCTAATATATCATTAGATTGTTGATGTGAAAAATTATTGTTCTACGGGTAATATCCAGCGAGGAATCAGGGGACTACGTTTCCATACAAAATGTGACCGCTCCATTTCCTCTTAACGGTCAATTTCCTGCCGTTCTTTATACAGGATGGCCCATATTGAAAGGTCAGTTTGGGCTGTAGCTATAGGTACAAAGATCTGAAGGGCTATTGTCTTCCGCGCTCGGAATCGGCATGGTCTTGACAGAGGAAAGCGATCGTGATCCCGAGCGTCTCAGTAAAACGCTTTCGGGTAACAAACCAATCCCCGACTTACGCAAAACGAACTCTTGGAAAATCTTTCTTTCAATCGGCTTCAAACTTACTAGTTCCTACTGTCGTAGTGTCGTAATATCATATAATTTCAATTTTACAGTGAGAATGGTTTCAACCTAACAAATTTAAGGCGTGCTTGTGTTCCTGAATGGGGTAGACAGACATCACGAAACAATGTACAGACAAAACCACGACTATTTCACGTTTTACCACTTTTAGGATATTTTTTAGGTGTTATTATTGACAGGGTGGCAGGTTGCTAGCCTGTCGTCTAAAATATACCTTAACTCAAAATATTTCCTTAGTCGCCTCTTAAGATATCCACGGAAATTCTTCAAATGGAAAGGTGTTATCTTAAATCCTACACTACACACATTTTTTTTAACAGTGTATATTATTTCCCGTGTGGTGCCGGGTAGAATAGCACCTCCCCCTTTCTTCCCGTGGGTGTCGTAAGAGTCGACTCTGGGAAAGGGTTAGTGTATTGTGGGCGATGGGCTAGCAACCTGTCACTGCAATATCACGTTTAACCATCTGATTACCCTGAAAATGCTAAACGTGGCACTGGATTTTTGAATTCATGTGCTCTGCCTACCCCTCTTGGGAATACAGGCGTGAGAATATGTATGTATGTATGTATGTATGTATATTATATTACTTATTCATATCTCGCCTTTTATTTAGTGCAAGTAGTGCAACGGTCAATTGATATCGCACGTCTGGTTATTGACCTCGAGATCTAGATTTTGTGATAATGCAAGTATAATATCGATGACAATAATATTAGCACGTAACACGGGAAAGCACTTGGTCGTTTACGGCGGCAGCGTTGCGTTTACGATAGCTATCTATTTCTTCTTCTATTGTAGCGTACACTTATCAATCTTCCTACAGAATTCTTGAAATCTATGAAAGGTGGCCCGAGAGGAATTTGCCTTATTTGAACAACATAATCATCCATTCCAAGTTCAAATAACATCTTTTTAGGGTTCCGTACCCAACGGGTAAAAACGGGACCTTATTACTGAGACTTCGTGTCTGTCTGTATGTCTGTCTGTCTGTCCGTCTGTCACCAGGCTGTATCTTACGAACTGTGACAGGTAGAGAGTTGAAATTTTCACAGATGATGTATTTTTGTTGCTGCGAAAACAACAAGTACTAAAATAATAATAATAATAATAATTAAGGGGGGCTCCCATAGAAAAAAACGTGCTTTTTTTTGCTGTTTTTGGTACGGAACCCTTCGTGCGCAAGTCCGACTCTCACTAGGCCGTTTTTTCTCTCTTGAATTCTGAAATACATACACTGTTTGAATCGGACCTGCCTGTTCCTCGAGGACCACCCTGTAGATATTATTTAATTTAATTATGATATTTAATTTCCGTGTGCTATCGGGTTTAGAATAAAACCTCTCTAAATTCCTTCCATGGAAGTCGTAAGTGGCGACCGAGGATATGGTTAAGGTATATTAGGCGACAGGCTAGCAACCTGTCTCTATTGTACCTGCCACCTTAAAACTGTCACTGTCTAACTAGAGACGTCAGAAAATGAAAAGTATTCTATTTCGTGAGCATGACATCTCGCGCGTTTTGCAGTGCTAAGCCTACAGAACTGAAAAATCTTTGAAAAATCTTAGAAAATAATACTCTCTCTCTCTAGTCTCTCTCTCTTCTCACCTCGTCTTCTTTAAGGCTCTTCTGACTCATGCATAACATTTATTGACTTGACTTGGGAAGCTCCTATCCTTATCTGGGTAAGGCTCAAAAAAATTGTACATAGTTAAGGGCTTTAATAAAAACAAAAGTTAATTGATTCTTTTGTGTTACGACAATTACCCATACATTTTGTATAGGTAATTTTCGTTACACACGTGACGCGATCGTGATTTTGTTTTTATTAACCCTTAATTTATGTACAATTTTTTTGAGCCTTACCCATCTATATCTTGATGCTGTTTAGTCTATCGGCTGCAGCATTGAGCATGCACTGAAGTATTAAATAACAGACATAGTTGATTTATTTACGTACTTGCGTTCGTTCTTATTGACGTGATTGTTTTTCGACCTTAATTTGTCTGATGTCGTTGTCGCCAATCTTTAGCAATTATTTTTGTGTCTCCAGGTCATTGGTCCTTCGAACATGACTGAAGATTTATATCCGCCAAAGATAACTTTTAATCAGAATAAACTTTTGGTATTAAAATTAATACCCCTCATGGGAATACAGGCGTGAGTAGGTATATGTATATGTATAATGTATGTATTAAAATTAAAACAGATGAATACTTCTGTCTATTTTTGTTTTTCTTGCAAATTATCGTGGTAAGTAATTTTAATTTAATCCTTATCGACACCTGCGCTGTTCATATTGTCTAACAGTTTTAGTGACTGTACATCCAAAAGTCGTCTAATTAGTCGTGTAAGTGCTACCTAGTAATTCAATTACAACATATTAATTTTACCGTGAACACGTAAGTATTAGACAAGATCCGTGAGTTCTGGAATTATAAATATCCATATCAACCAAATACCATTTTTTACTCAGGGGTTCAGTACAAAATAAAGTTTTCTTTTAAAATGACGATAACATGACGTACATTTCCTTTCGAAACAACACCAGAACTTTTCTTTTAGTGACCAATTATTGTGACTACTAAAGTAAAGTAAAGTCATTATTTTTTTAGAAAGTCATCTTAATTCATATCCCAAATTCTGAAGTCTTATGCAGCAATCAGTATAGGTATGTCTCCCAGCCAGAGTATGTTCTTAGTCTGACTTACCATTGGCTAATTAAATCCATAGACATTTTACCATTATTAGTATTACCTAATTTAGTTGCAGCAGTAAGTGTTCATTTATGATTATTACTAACTAATTGCGATGCAGCTGTAAAGGTTTTATTTGTTACTTGGAGTACAAAGCAAAGAACTCTAACCACAATCTGGATCGCGATTAGATCGCCGATAAATGAAAGAGTCTATAAGCTTTGTTTTTGGCAATAGATGGTGGTTTTTGTTTATATCAAAGAAATAAAAATCATTTTTGAAAGACTCGATAGGTTTCTGTTATCATAATTAAGATTGAATAGTTAACGAATATCATACAGCCTTTATAAAAACCGCTATCGAGTGCTCGTCTTTGCCAGTAAGTGTAAGCAATCAGAATGATTATTTTAATTAGTTGTTTATGCGTCATCGTCCCGCTGCTGTACTGGTACAGCACCCGGACCTTCAAGTACTGGGAGGTAAGAGGAGTGAAGCATGACCCTCCAATACCGGGATTCGGCAACAACATCGACAACTTCTTCGCGAAGAAGAGCATGTCACAGATCGCTGAGAACTTATACAACAAGTATCCAGATGAAAAATTCGTAGGATTCTACAGACAAACTATACCGGAGCTGCTTATCCGAGATCCTGAAGTGATTAAACGCATCATCACCACAGATTTTACATATTTTTATTCCCGTTCGCTTAACGGAGACAGTGATAGTTGGGACCAATTAGAGCCTTTGAGAAGGAATTTGTCGGTTGTAGAAGGTGATAAGTGGCGGTTGCTGCGACAGAGTACCACGCCCGCGTTTACCACCGGCAAGCTGAAGGCGATGTTTCCCTTGATCGTGGAGCGAGCGGAGAAACTGCAGGAGCGAGGCGTGGCGCTGTCCGCCAGCGGAGACCCCATCGACGCGCGCGACCTCATGGCACGCTTCGCCACGGACTTCATCGGTGCTTGTGGCTTCGGAATCGAAGCTGACTCCCTCGACGAGGAAGACAGCGAATTCCGCAAACTGGGAGAAAAAATATTCCAAATTGGATACAAGGAATTCATCGCCTTTCTACTAAAAGGACTATTCCCCGGAAAATTCACGAATCTGAAAGTTTTCGGCAAAGTGGAAAATGATTTCCTTCACATTGTGAAAGAAATTCAGAAGGCAAGGAATTACAAGCCATCTGGAAGGCACGACTTTATTGATTTATTGATTGAAATCAAGAACAAAGGCAGGGTAGAGTGCGAGTCCATGGAAATTCGGAAACCAGATGGGACTCCAGCGCGTGCATACCTTGAAATCGATGATATGCTTATGGCTGCACAAGTGTTCCTGTTCTTCGCTGCAGGGTTCGAGACTTCTTCCTCATCCACTAGTATCACGCTGCACGAGCTCGCCTTCAGCCCAGATAAACAAAAGAAAGTCCAAGAGGAAATCGACAGAGTATTATCTAAATATGATAACAAGCTCAGTTGGGATGCGGTGAAGGAAATGCAATATTTGGAGTGGTGTTTGAAGGAAGGTCTGAGAAAATTGCCACCGTTTGGAATGTTAAACCGAACGTGTCGAAGGAAATATACATTCCCGGGTACAAACGTAACCATTGACGAAGGCACCAGGATTACAGTAAGCCTTCAAGCAATACATAACGACCCAAAATATTGGCAGAATCCTAAGGAATTCCGGCCGGAGCGATTCAGTCCCGAAGAATTTGACGAAGTGAAGATGAAATATGTTTATTTACCATTTGGTTCAGGACCTCGTGCTTGTATCGGTGAGTCAACAATCGATATCAGACATCCTTAATAGCTTTTGAAATCACATAAAAGTACTTGATTGTTTCATGAATCAGTGCAATCATATCTTGAGGTTAGTGATAAATTTTGATTAATTACGAATGGCGTAATGTGAGCATGGGACAATCTACTAATGATTCAGCTATGATTATGTGCAATTCAATAACGACGTTATAATTATCCTCCTCGAGTCCAATTTTTGAGCCATCTACTTCTCTAACTCTTCTCTCTCTAATTTGTTTGTTTCAGGTGAGCGTTTAGGGCTGATGCAGTCTTTAGCTGGGCTGGCCGCCATTCTGTCGAGGTTCACAGTGGAGCCCGCGCCAAACTCTGTGAGATATCCAGTACTAGACCCTAAAGCAAACCTGGTGCAAGGTATAGCTGCTGGTCTACCTCTCATCTTCAAGGATAGAAAGAAGCTCTCATAAGTCCAGACTTATCTTATTTATTTATTTTCTAGTTATAAAAGGTGTTAGTTTAATGGATAAAAATTACTTAAAAAGTATACAATGTGATTGTAACCAAGTACCTACTTCGTGTATGAAGATTATTTTTATTTAAGTTTATAAGATATTAATAATTTAAGGATCTAAAACAATGCAAGTAGTGCAAAGCGCAGGCGCAGCTATTTAGGAATTATCATAATAAAATTGTTATTCAATTAATAAACTAAACGAAGTAAATACATCCAAAAAAATATTTTTATATTTAAAATGAAGAACCTAGAAAACTTATAAATTTGGACGGTGCAGGGTGCAGTCTCATGTTCACTTTGGTGTCCTGAGAATGGTTTTTCTTAAGTATATCTCATTTTGGTGTGAGCGATGAGCTGCATTTGCTAGGTTTCATTCAAAAACCTACTAAAATTGGTCGTGTTATTTTTGCTGACCGGATTTCCTGCATCAGCTTTACGCATTATTTAAGTGCCAGCATCATCCTAATTCTATGCACGTAGGCACAACGTGCAGATTCAAGGTCTGCTGTGCATCACATCAAACAGTCATCACCCGTAGTCAGTACCATGAAAGTTACCCGTAACATTAACTTGTTCTTCGTTTACCTTACTTATGGTTATGGATGTTTCCCGGGCGCTATATCGGGTGTCCCAAAAGTATGAGTCATGAACAAAAGCAAATACATATCTTAAAAATTACAAATAGACCCGAAATAGACTTTATTCAAAATAAAAAAATCTGTAATAGAAAAATTAGAAAATATAACCTTTAAATTATTAATTTTACACTTTGAAATATGTACTTCTTGTGATAATCATAACAAAGATTTTTTCACGTTTAAGTCGGTTCGATTTCCAGATAAATAAAGTTTTTTGTTGGTAAAATCTTTGAATGCTGTATTTACTTAATTTTAAAAATAAAATAAAGTCTTCTTCTTATTTTAAAAATTCTAGGAATTTTTCTTTCTTGTCCTATAGTTTTGGGGCACCCTGTATATCAAGTTTGACCCTGCCAACAGTGACCTGTAGACATAAAAATAAAATGTCTGATTCTGGTAGGTATTCTATCGCCTTTCTCTCTCGTTCGGTTTATGGACATAGCTTGAAGCTTGAACAACGATTAAGAAGCAAGTAGATACATTACTAACTACTATCTTTAAAATCGGCCATGTACACAACTAAATGGTCAGATAACTAAACAACTGATAAGCGATGGCTTAGTCTCTGGGGGGAGTGATTCTTACGCGGCTCCTAACCTCGGGTATGCCTGGATGTCATACTAGACATCGTAATAATATGGATATGTTTGCATATTTATGCTAATCAGCTATAATTTTGTTTGTTTGGTATATGTACCTACGTAAAAATATGGTAGAATGGCCTCGAAATGTGAACATTCGTGCATTTGTCTATGTAGGTAGCGTTCGTGTGCTCTGCCTACCCCTTTCGAGAATACTTGCGTGATGATTGTGTATAAATATACATTTTAAATAGGTAAGTAGGTATGTACCACAAAGGAATTTTTAATATTTTTATGTTTATTGTGACGTTTTGACGTCATTTATTGTGACAGCCAGCGGGACAGAAATCAATTATTGGTGAGCCAGTTCAAGCCAGCTCGGATAATTACTATAATTAGCATCCTTAATTAGTTTTATTCATAAAATATACTTGTTTAATATAAATATAAGTTGTAAAACTGTAAATTAAATGTGAATGTACACTGTATTTGATACCAATAATAAATGAATGAAACAAATAAAGGGTATTAATAACACCCTGCTAGTTCTGTCAATTTACTAAAGTAGAAAAACCAACCCTCAATGCCCTAAATGTGGTTAGTTAAGGTATCTTTTCATTTTGGTAATTTTCATAAAATGTACAGTAGAGTGTGTGGCTGATTGTACACTTATTGTTGATATTTTTCTAAAAGAGACACCTGTGAGGTATTAACGATTTGTAGAGTATGACATACAAACAAACATGTCGTTTAGGAAGTCAAAGATTTCCAAATCATATTTTCACCAATTTCATAGGAAACAAACAAAATACTTGACAGTCATATAGATACAGTATTACCGAACTAATAATTCCTCTGGACATACCTGCGCAGTTGACGAATTTTGTGACGCGGGAAACTTCGATCTA
>BHDV01052228.1:92606-149385 GCA_005406045.1 Adoxophyes honmai | reverse complement strand
TTTTATCCTCTTTAATTATAAAATCAACAAATTTTTGATGAATCTCTGCTAGTTTCATTTTGACCATTAATGGGTTAATGTCTGTCTGTCTGAATTCGTTGTATTTTTTATTAGGTTTTCTTGCGTTGATAGTCAGTTATAAGTTTATATTTTTTCGATCATTTAACAATTTCATAGCAATTTGGAATGAATAATAATTTTTTTGTTCACTTTCTATTAGCTTTCTAAACTATTTTTCAATTTAATTTTAAATTTGTTCAGGTTTTGGTTAGCTTTAATTAAGAAGCTCCTGTTCCTGTTACATATTTTATTTTAAGTTTTTTATGATTGATTAAACAGTTTTTATTAAACGAAAATATACTATAGTAATAAAGTAAACGTTAGTATATTTTTATACAAAATAGTTAAAGTGTTCACTTTTTTCGTTCAGCCTATTACCACAGAATTAATAGTACCTACTACGTAAATAGTATTACGTAACTGTAACTGACAGAAATTCAGACTAAACAAAAAAAAATTGAGAGAGTTGAGAGTTGCCAACAGTTTCAGATTCCCCGCAATTTGCACGTAGAGAATAATTAGACAGGCCTCCGGGTGGGACTTCATTTGTATTCCAGATGGAATGATAATTATGAATGTTTTTTATTCGTAAATACCATGTTAGAAAAACTGTTAACATCTCTGTCTAGTTTCTAATACTTGGGGTTGGTCGCACGCGGATTAAGTTTTTTATGTGTGTATCAAGCTGGTGAGGCTGCTTGTCTTACGTATAAGGTATTTAATTCAAATAAAGCTAATAATAAGTGTAGTTGTTAAACATGTAGATACTAGGTATCTGTCATCATTTATTGTGTAAAGGGCACTTTTACCACCACAATACTTTGAGGTTCGATTATTTGCAATTATTACAACATGCAAGGGTTATAAAAGTTTTGCTTTAGGTATGAGGCTAAAAGTACCACACAATATTTAAATGTCAACAACATATCTGCATCTAATCTTCCAGTAGGTACCTTATTTTGCTGGGTTTAATTTTGCTTATGGTTAAAACTTGCTTTCATTACTGTTTCATCGGAAAGATATTAATACATTTTCCTTATTATTTTAGGTAAGATAATATGACCGTGCTTGTAAAAATAATAATTTGGCATTACAACATCAACAGTGAAAAATACAGCTTGAGAATGATACAATGACTAAGCATACCTTATATTTTTGACTAGTTTAACTAATTGTAAAATTTTAAAGAAATAAATAAAATTCACTGGAAATCTGTTCATAATAGCACGTGGTTGCACATCAGACTCAAGCTTCATAATCTAGCATTGACCTTGACAAACAAAACGAACCTCGTTCAAACTTCGAACGTTAGTAACGACGTTTATTGTCGACGCACGGCACGCGCACCCGCGTCAGCGTTACATCATCGTGAAAAGCCGATCACGGCTCGGCATCTTTAACTTTATAATTTGGTATCTCCTGTCGGAAACGATATAGATAAAGTCGTTGCATATTTATTTTAATTTTGATCAATGACCGAAGATTTGATATTATCATATTGCGAAATTTTTGATAATTTTAACAGAAACGTAGATTAATTAGGTATGTGACTTTTTTTTACATATAACTACAAACGGATGGTTCCAATATTCAAACTATAAATAGTTTAGCTTAATACAGATTAGGCAAATGACATCTCGATCTCGTACATACGTTATCTGTCACTGTCCTATCTTTAGCTAGCTAAACAGGTCGATAGCCTGAATGTTGGGTCTTGCCATAAGTAGATTTCTTCAAATATTGTCCCACATCCACATCCTGTATCTAGTATATTTTACCTATCTTGCCTATCTCGCCTGCTACTGACTGCTGCATGGATGGGCTTCTTTCAGAAAATCTGATGGAGATACTGTGTCAAAGCCGCCGTTTCGAATCGAACTTAGAAAAAAAATGTCTACGAGGAATACGAGGACAAAATACATAATTTTTGTTACAAACAAACATGCATTGATCGGAATACTAGGCGTGCGTATCTGATTCTGAATTAATCACATACCTAGGCCTAGGTACGGCACGGCAGAGAGTAAAGTAGAAGTCTTATAATTCCTCCGAGAGCTGAGTATATTTGATTGTGAAAATTATGAGGTAAAATACAGCGAGTAAAGTAAAAATATAGTGTGGTCAGGTATTTAATTTATAATTTACAAACATACATGCATACATCATGATTATTCATGATATATCACGCCTGCAATCCCAAATGAGGTAGGCAGAGCACGCGAAACGCTACATAGACAAAACCACACATTTATAGATTAGTGGCTTAAATTGGCTCTCACAACCTTTAACCAGACAAATACATAATTAGTTAATGTGTCGAGGAAAAAAAGTCTTACATGGTGTTAATAATCTGAAGAAAAAGATTGTCAGTGAATATTTCTGATAAAATCAGAAATGAAGCTTGATTGATAAACTGTGATAAATCAAAGTTTAATAATTTTTAGTAATTTGGGAATAACATTAACACATTTAGGTACACATAGATAATCGCTATAATGATGTTTAATTGAGATTACATTCTCTTGCTCCTTTTTCGAGATACCAGATGTATTAATATCTCGATAACGTGCAAAACATCCGGTGCGCGCTTTCCTTTGCTTTTAATTGCGTGCGCGCAGAATCCATGCCAGTAATGTTACCGTTTTTTCCCCACTTCACACAACAATGCAACGTTACATTCAATTATCAGAGTTTGCGAACAATCCCGCGGTTCTCATTAAAGAAGACCCGGCGGCCTCGTGAAAGTGACGAGAGTGTTATGAATAGAGAAAGTATTAAGAACTGTATGTGAACATCTCCGAACAGTCCGATACGAAAGTAACTAGACGCATCTCCATATTTCTGCGCTACTTAATTAACATCAAAAATCGGACCATCGAATACTCCGAACGCCTATCAAAACTTAATCTATAGATAGATTCATATACCACAGGTATCAATCTGCTTCCTAATGATGCCGTGGTCGTGATTTGAAATTCCCTAATTGCCTTTTATGCTGAAGAGCTTTATTGGGGCTATGGGCGTTCAACTTGTCCTAGTTACCTGAAATGGCCTCATAAATTCTCATTGGCAGCAGCCATTTGCTCTTTGAAGCTTTTTAGAGTGTCCATCAATTCCGTACTTGGTAAAACCTATTGAGTTTGATGGCAATTGTGTTGTCACGGTAAAATATGGGTCACGCTGGTCGGTTTCCCACGCCCATTTAGACTATTTAACAATGGTCATGCAGGAGTGGATCAGCCTGTGCGCTATTGCCATATATGGCGCGAATTCCTGCTCGCAAGCAGCAGACCAGATAAGAGTTTGCGCACTGATGCTCTCGCCCGCCGAACACGCTACTTGATTTTAAACGACATCCCAGTCACAACATCGCCGCTCGGATATACGTACCAAAGGCATCTTATAATATCAAACTAACTACACTACCTTATCGTGATTGATGACGGCTATTAAATATGTGAAGTGGTTAATTACTTTTTTTTATATTTCGTTTCGTTACAGGTGTACCGTTTACTTGAAATTTCGCAGCTGTTTATTTATCAAACACATTCAAATAAAGAGCTTTTCGATTGATCAGAACTCTAAACTACATCAAAACCATCACCCAGGTTGTTTCTACACGGTTCTGTACTAATATATTGTGTTATTTTAGTTTTGTGATCTATTAAAGATAAACTAAAGGAAGCAACCTTAAGTGCCTGATATGGCCCGACCTTACTTTAATAGCCACAGTGGACTAGTCTAAGCAATTCAAAGAGTAGGACTAAATAAGGCAGTCAAAACATTGGTTTCTGTTTGAGAACTCGTTTCAATTAAAAGCTGAGGTTAGATCGACCTTCACAACGTTTCTAACCGATGCGATTACAACAATGTACAGAATAAATCTTCATGGATTATGCAACAGTGATGCAAAGGTGTGAAGTGTTATAAAAAAGGCTTGCAACCTGTCACAGTCAAGTTTACCTCCTTAATCTATTTTAAGCCTAAAATAGGGCTAACAGAAGCTACGAAACGCTAAATATTATTGCATTGTAGGTATTGTATGAGTCTTTATTGTACGTAATAAGGTTACATAAAACTAGATACTTGATAACAGCTTTATGTAAAAAAGAGAACTTATATCCGAGATGATCTCTACCAGTTAACCTAGCCATTGATTTTGTATATGTAACGATTTGTGTGCTCTTCCTAGTTCCTACACCATTACAATACAGGGAATACAGGTTTTAAAAGTTAAACAATACGATGTTGCCTATTATGTGGTTAAGCATGTCAGTGATGATCACAATCAGCATTTTGTTGTTAGTGCAGGTGCGACATTTGATATTGAATCGTAACAAATATTTTAATCGATGGTCAAGATTGGTATTGGTAGATTGTCGGGGTAGATATTCGTAGGTGGTAACTGTTATCTTGTTGACATTATATTTTAATTGAAGTATCTATTGTTATTGACATAAAAGCAAGGAATACATAACAGTTGGGCATAAGTCTCGTGCATAAGAATTCTCTCTCAGCCTACGGTTTGAAGCGGATAAAGGTCTTGGTTTTTTTTTCCTTTTGAGATCACATACTAAACAAATAAGCTATTAATGCTGCGCCAGAAATAAATGATAAGAATGCAATAAATTTAAGAAAGTTACACATTTAGTAGTACATAATGTATTGTACATGTAACGAGTTGGGTAGGTTCAATGTATTGTGCTACAAAAAATGCGAATTGTCCTTGGTGGTATTTCTATTTACACTAACAACGGAATTGCTTATTTCAATTTTCATCGATGTACCTACACGTTCAAATTTACAAATCAATTTTGCTCGCTATTTTGAATTTCCATAAATTTACGAATTGTTGGCAATCGCAAGTAATTTCTAACCATAGGGTTTAACATAAGTTTATATGTGCCTACTCGTAATAACCAAGTATTCCTACAAGAGGTAAGTTACGTGCTTATGTGGATAGAAATCCGAACGGCGGGATCATAACGGAATCGCATTAAAACTTTATCTGCTCTTCTCTCTGCATTAGCATTAAGTTCAACATCCGTTTTCGGACACATTTCTTGCAATTTAATTGGCTGCGTCTATTGCATACATTCCTTCATTAATTAAATGCGTACGGTACCTAAATGTGTAGATTTATAGTCCCTTGACGTAGAAACATCTTCATTATGCTAAGGTTGAGGTTATTTATAGTTATCAGTTATTTTATTATCCTTCATTAGGGCACGAATACATCCCATAACATGCAGGCAAAGTGTTAAATCTGGCCCACAAAGTTCACTAATTCATTACTCTAGTTACCCTGCTTGTTATGTGGGATGTTGCAGCATTTGAAAACTGGCGCAAAGAGGTCTGATTTCAACTGTAACATATGTGTATAATCTCGCCTATGTTCTCAAACAGAGTAAGCACAGCACACAAACCCATGACTATTTCACGCTTCGTAGCCACTTCTAGCATATTCTTAGGTTTAAAAATAGATAAAACAGATGAAATAGATGAATAGTGACAAGTTACTAGCCCGAAGCCTAAAGCATACCTAAAGCTAACTCAAACGCATCACTCAAAACTGTTAATATTGATGTATACGAAGATTTTTAATGTAATATTTAGGTAGGCACTTATTTTTACTTATGTCCTAATTTAGTATACAAAGACCAATAGGCACGTCACGAAACCATTAATTTAGCTCACCGTGACAGTCGATAAGCTCTTCACAAAACGCAGATCGCCTCGTAGCCGCCCTACTTGACCATAAAAAGAACAACTCAAGTAGGTATTGGACTTGTCGTTGTCGTTTACGAGGTTATTTTTTTCAATACGCTGGCAACATTTCTTAACTCGAACGCATATCTTTCGTTTTTCAAATTTAAAGGACTCGCTGACGTAAAGCTCACCGAAGGCACCGTTCACGTTAGTCCAATCCAATAGAGGTAGGGCATTATGGGTAATTGTTTTAAAATTGATGTTTGTACTAAGAAAATTAGCCGGAGAAGAATATTTATTACTTTTCTGTGTCCCACATGGGACATTGGCGGTTTTTTTTTCCCTCAAAAGTTGATTGATTGGTGCGCACCGTACGCTCACAGATTATGTTTTTAAATTTAAATATTACGGAAGGAAAACGCTGTTCTGCTGCGCTCGATTAAAAATACTTTCTATAATAAATATTACGTACCTCATACCTACATAATAAAATTACGTCATTAATGTGGGTATTACCATGCGTGAGAGAATTCGGGTTATTGTAGCCTTCATTAAAATGTTCCCAAAAGGCAAAATACATGTTTTACGTAAACTTAACTTTCAATGTATGCAGATCACATGAGTTTTAATTTTATTTTACTTTTAAGTTGTTCTCATCACTTTTACCACTTAAATTCCTTAATAGTTTGGAAGAATACCTACTTATTCGCTGTGTATCTGATCTGTCCTATGGGTGTCCTTCGTATGGCATAACGTTATTGGTCCTAAAAATGTTTAGCCGAAAATGTTTGGCATACTGTTGAATTGCATTGCATACTACTCGTTTGTCCTAATATTTTTTGAGGATATACTCTTTTAAAGTCCCAAACTCCTAAAGAATGTTTGTCTTACTATTGATAACTCTAAAATCTAATTACCTAAAGCGTAATAATCCTAACATGGATTGTCCTAATGAAGGGCTTTACACAAAACCGCGATGCGACGTCGCATTGCACAAACCTCTGCGAACTCGCAACTCAACTAACCATACAAATTGCCGGGATTATGCGAATTTGCGGCGTCGCATCGCATCGCATCGCGGTTTTGTGTACAAGCCTTAAGGCAGGTCAGATTTCGGTCAGGTTAGGTACGTCGACGAGCGAAGCGAAGCGAGGAGGAGTGTTAGGTAGAACCGTGACCCCACAGCACGCGAGCCAAGCGAGCATAGCGAGCGTGCCGCGGCAGCGCGGCCGGCGAAGCGCTAATAAAACGAGCGAGCCAAACGCCAGAACCACCGAGATTGATTGATTAAGCTAGAATCAGACGGTTCACTCGAATGAATGTTCACTATGAAGATGTACTAATTTTTCATTCATTTTATGTTCACGATTGGTTCATTTTTGTGTTCAGACTTGTAAATTTCAGTGAAAGACGGCAAGCACGAAAATGAACCGCCTGATTCCACCCTTACAATTATGCGCATCAATCATTCGACAGATGAATCTTAGCCACATCAAACGGTAGGTCAAATAATATTTAGGACAAACGATAATAGGAGCAACAATTTCGGACAATCAAAAGTATGAGAAACAAAGTGTATGTCATGTAATACGTTATTAGGACAAAAGACGTTATGCGATACCTACAACAATAGGGCTAACAATTGTATGCCATCCGATATAGACCCTTGTCCTATATCTACGGAACCAAAGGCAACTAATAACTTCACGTTTTGGCAGGCGCAATTTCCGCCGAATGGCTAAACGTAAATTAGTGAATGAAGTTACTCTTTTCAAATTTCATCACCCTTCTTCAAATCAATAAAAAACCTTGTGGAAACAAAACACAACCAAGGTTCCTATTCCACATTTTGCTTTGCAACCCGAAAAAACCGGCCAAGTGCGAGCCGGACTCGCGCACGAAGGGTTCCGTACAAAATACTGCAAAAAAAAAAAAACCGAATTTTTGTATGGGAGCCCCCTTAAATATTAATTTTATTATTTATTTTTAAAGTAAATATTTAATTGAATATTCTGTGAGCATTTCAAGTATTTAAAACTGCAAAAAAACACGTTTTTTTTATGGGAGCCCCCCTTAATTATTATTTTTATTTTGATTTTAGTATTTGTTGTTATAGCGGCAACAGAAATACCTCCATCATCTGTGAAAATTTCAACTCTCTAGCTCTCACGGTTCGTGAGATACAGCCTGGTGACAGACGCACAGACGGACAGACAGACAGCGAAGTCTCAGTAATAGGGTCCCGTTTTTACCCTTTGGGTACGGAACCCTAAAAAAAAGTAAAAAAAAAACGGACTCGCGCACGAAGGGTTCTGTACCAAAAACAGCAAAAAGAACATGTTTTTTCTATGGGAGCCCCCCTTAATTATTATTATTATTATTTTGATTTTAGTATTTGTTGTTATAGCGGCAACAGAAATACATCATCTGTGAAAACAACTCTCTGTCAAGGTTTGTGAAATAGCTAGTAGTGCCATCTATAATCTAATATTAACATTAAGCAGCTTTCTCATGTGACGATTAGGTTAACTAGCTCCATCTACTGATGATTTTGTTCAACTTTTAGTCAGGTTCGTAACCTGAGTCCGTAATACTTAGTTCACACGCGGGCTGTTTGTAGCTAACAACAAACCGCAAACGCTTGCAGTTTTTTTGTATTGTATAGACAAGCCAAGGACTTTACATTGACTGCATGATCTTTGGGAAAAACCATGGAAAAACCGACACAGACGCCGATCACTTTTGAGTGAATCAAGCAAAAGGTGTTCGTTGTTTGCCAAGCGTGTAGAAGCGGCATAATACAGAAATTTCATTTAAGACTACTTGATTGGGCATTGGTCAAAGATTCTTTGTGAACGGCTTCTGATTGGTTACATCACAATTTTGACAGATAACTTCGGACTAAATTTAGAAGTTTTTATAAAATTTTAATTCAAAACTGATAAATAATTTTCAGTAAAGTATCAATATTATTTTTAATGACTTATAGTCGTCTAAATTCCGTTTCATTAACTAGCTGTCCCCCTAATACGAGAGTATTATGCAAGAGCATGGAACGCTAACAGATGTCGCTGTGATCGAGGTATGAAAAAAAAACAGCTGCTTGCGACAGCCAGTGCGTGCAGCCAAGGAAGGTGAAGCTTATTGGTTGGTCGGTTTGATTTATTTGTCAAAAATTGATTGTCACATCACAAAAATTCATGGTGGAATCAGCTGTTTGTAATAATTATTTACGTTGGAATTGAACTGACCGTAACGAATATAGAATCAAGGAACCGATGACTTTTGGAAAGGGTGCGAACTTCAATTGGAACACATGTATTGGAGTATCCAACGGAAACTATGTCTTCAGAACCATGTCAGGAAATAGGTATGTACCTTGGCAATCATACATTATGTTGAGATAATCTTGATGGCTTGTGTTATTATTGCCGAATCAATGACTCCTTTATTTTTTACAGAAAAAGATCCAGAGAGGATGACACGTGTGAATTCATGCCTTTGTCGAAAAGGATTAATAACTTGCATATAAATAACAACTTGGGCAGTACAAGTGTTCCCCAAACACCAGAAACAAACATGGTTAATAACATAAACTTGGAAGGTGGAATCTCGTCTCCTAGTTCTTCGTCCGATTCGGAAAGACGCCCTAGTTATGATCCAGGAATAAGTTCAGCTGAAAGTAAATACTACTATGAAAACAAACTGTTATTTGAACTGCATTTAGAAAGAACACAAAGATCGGGCCAACCATATCCGTTGTAGTGATTGTCAATGAATTTAGTGTTTATTTATTAATTTGCATGCCATAGTTTATGTTAATTTACTATAATGTAATTTAAGTAATTAAAACGTGTAAATTATCAGTTGTTTTTCGAATATAAACATTAGTAGTTAAACGACTAAATGATGCCTGATGCGGTGCAATACGTTGCATTGTGTAATGCGCATCGCAAACGCAAACACTAAACGTTTAAAATTTTTGAAATACACCTTTGGCCAATACATGCAGCACACAGAGCAACCAATCACATGCGTCGGTACTGGTTGTTCATTGGTTTGCATTGTGATCGGCTGTGCGGTGATTGGTCGGCTTGTCGCGCTGCGTGGAACGGCGACGGCAGTACTGACTTTTCTGGTGGAATGTTTTTATTTTACATATTAAGTTAGTCTGATTTTTATACACAGGCAATGAATCCTGTTTTGCTAGTGTAAAAAACGCCTTTTTCAGCCGTTCTTTGCAAATTTTGCAATCACATCATTGATGTGCAAGAATCTTATATACTATCTGGATATTGCACTAGTAATAAAATTTTGATGATCTGTTTTTTGACCTGGTTTGAACTTTACTGTATCTTCTATCTCGTTTACTCTTTAGACGGGGTAGCCAAGTTCAGGTTTAATTTTCCCAAATAAAATTGCTTAATTCACAGTGCACTATATGTTACTACCAAATTTGGACGCACACAAGTTATAAAATGTGAAGTAAAAAAAATGTTAGCTTTACTTTGTTACTTGCTTGTTATTTCCGCGAATAGCCTACTGACAAAAACACATTTAAGTGATTTCAAATTACATCATTTTTCGTAAAATTTTACTAAAAGTTACGGTAATTATTGCAACGTAATATAGCAACACCATTTGCATATGTCAAACATTGTGATTGCCGCTGTCATTGAGTTATCGTTCGCTTCGAAAGTTTCCAACGGTTTTATGTATTATTTAAGCAGTATTCTGGAGATAATCATCATGAGTTGCATAGTTCGTAGTTGCAGAAATGTGTGGTATCCAGGATCAAGTGTATAATTTCACAGGCAAGCTATTAATTCCATTATTATTACTCAATCGTTTACTTTTTTAACAGAAGCTTATTTCACGTATATCTCGTAACTATTTTATTAAATAGAGACAGATAAAATAAGTTTAAGCCTTTATTATCAGATTTAAGTTCTCATTTTTGGTGTTAGATAAGAGTTAATACAAAAAATCTTGATTGTTAATGAACCATAAAAATATGAAGGAGAATGATTAGGGTAACCATGTTTTAGGTTAAATAAAACCCAATCGCGGAAGGTTTTACGATTTGCCTATGAAGTTAATGGTAATTATATGGAATGTACAGTTACAGTTACATATCAAAAGAACAAACTTATTTCTTATCTACACTAATATTATAAAGAGGAAAACTTTGTTTGTTTGTTTGTATGTTTGTTTGTTTGTTTGTTTGTTTGTTTGGTTGTAATGAATAGGCTCAGTAACTACTGGACCGTTTTTAAAAATTCTTGCACCATTCGAAAGCCACATTATCCACGAGTAACATAGGCTAAATTTTATTTTGAAAAAAAGAGGATTCCGTAAAATATTTGGGTTTAGATACCTACATCTACACTAATATTATGAAGAGGAAAACTCAGGCTCAGAAACCTACGACCCCAAAATCCGAAATTTACGCGATCGAAGTCGCGGGCGGAAAGCTAGTTCTATTATACTTTTTTTGGATATAAGGATTAATTTTTTAGATAACATTTTACTTTTTTTACAGGAACCAAAGCAAGCCCACGTAAAGAAAGTCAATGAGTAGAATAGCAACTCCATATTACGATAGCTTTAGTTGTCAGTGATTTGCACGAATAAGATGGTAACCGTTTATTACGAAAATATTTCAATTTTATATTTTCGGTAATGTAAATTTTGGCTTATAACAAATAAATTAAGATATGTAAAAATAAATGAATTATGACATACGTATACACATTATACACGCCCTTAAAATCACCATTAATTTGATATATAACTCGTTGATGAATTCTTTGTAGAACTAAAGATATAGAGTAGAATCGGTTTTTTATTTTTCCTGTAAAATTTTCTTTTTCCTATTACCATTTTATTCCCCGGGGGCGACAATTTTACGAAATTTAATAATTCTTAAGAGACGAACTTCTTTTAGTTGATTCACTTGCTTGTTTTTATGATCTTTCTTATGTTCGTAAATAGGTTTAGAATAAAACTAATCATGATTCTCACCTAACGTCCGAAAGTATTGTCACCGTAATGAAAGGGACAGCAAATAACAGTGACGTCATTCAAGGTCAATTTTTTGGGCTTCACTTTTTTCTTCTATATGCAATCTCCAGTTTGAGTATAAGCTTCTTGTTGATGTGACATCAAAACCCTACAGCAAGTACAGCACTGTACATTGTACAGTTGTACATGCATACTTTTTGTCACTGAGCTGTCACCGTACTGTGCATTGATACGTGCGCCATCTGGTGATAATAAAACGTTCTGAATAACACTAATGGCGGACTTCCAATTCATTTGAGAGAAAGGATACGTTGCTGTTTACATACTCTTGTTAAATTGAAGAATTAAATGTAAACCTACTAGAGACCGTAGATAAACTTTGGTGTTTATGATACAATAACGGGAGGTAAGAGTTTATATTTGGTTTTGTTTATTACGTGTGAATATCCGTGACCTTATTTCCGAGTCGTGTTGTGGCAAGCGGTACTATTTAGTACCGTTACTTGAGGCGCGTGGCCGCGGGAGTGCCTTCGCGTGAGTGTGCTCGAAGCAAGTGAAGCAACCCCTCCTCTCGCAATTTTCTGGCGGTGGAGGAAGGAGTACGTCGGGAGCGGGAGTGATTTGGTGTTCGGAGGTATATGGAGGGGATCCCGCACCTTGGTGGGGATGCGTCGCGTGCGTGATGGACATCATGGACATTCGGTCGGCCGGCGGCAAGGAGTTGGTAGGGGTGAATCACCTTTCGCTGACTTTCTGCCCCCGCCCGCATACGATCTAAACTTCGTAAACTTAAATAAAATTTAAATCTTACACTCTGCCTTAGAATTCGATAATTGCGTAACTGAGAGTTTTTAGAACGGACGGCCATTTTTGTCTTCTGTCCTTTGTCTTGCAAAACAAAACTTGGTCATTCTGAAACTAAAAATCGCAAACTGTGTGCTGTTAATGCATGTTTATCTAGCTTAACAAAGATCGTCAATTCGTCAGTATGCGTTCAAAGTCAAAGGACTTACAAAATAAAATAACTGTAAAATTAGATCCAGGTCAATGACATCTCGTAGCATCTACGTAGGTTTGATTTGAACTCAAACTTTCCATTGACTTTTGAACTAATAACTGAATTATTATACCTAATGATGCATTCAATAAGTATGCTATTTGTAGAAATGAAACTTATGCTTAATGGCCTTAATGGAGAATGAATAAGCTGGAATTTACTAATGGTTTTTGCGAAAAGGAATTAGTAATTAATTAATACTCGTTTGTTTCCGTAAAGTGATTAGCAACTGCAGCGTCAAGTCAGTTACCCAACAAGCAAGTTCGCACTCGGTGAACCAGAGCCACACCTTGTGTGCTTGTGAAAGTACAGCAAAGAGAAAGTGAGCATCATGTTAGACACTCGCACACACGAGCCGCTCCGTGTGTAGCAAAGTCGCCTGTCTACTAAACTTTCTTTAACCCACTTTCTTATTCGTAGTCATTCGCGATCCTCTGGTTGAATTAATTTTAGTGTTGTGTCGCGTCTGCTGGCCGGCAGTGGTAAACCGTAGCCCTACCCGTCCCAGTGCAGTCCAGTGTGCCCAGTGGTGGGATGGGATAGTGGGACGTGGGGATCGCGGTAGTTAAGTGGGACAGTGCTTTTTCCCGCGGTGGAGAGGGCGAAATGTGTGACATGCAAGCTATGCCCACCACAGAGGATGCCTCTTGGTATGGGACTTGTTTTCACTTTTCTTCTAGCATAACAAAGAACATACGGAATGCTTTGATTGCTAATACTTTTTGCATAATAAAGGCGACATTTAAAACAAAACTGTAATAAATAAGTTAGTATACCTAAATTAACTTTAAGCAAATGCAAAATAAAAACTATGTGGGTTTAATAGATGGATTGCACAGCTTAACTTAGATTATGTTGTGTTCATATCCTGCTTTCACTTGGAATAAAGTGGATCTACTTTAAAGATATAAAAAAAATGTAGATTCACGGTAACATATTTTACAACACTGCGGTAATGTAGAATATAAATTTTAACAACTTGTAAGATTTAGATTGAAGTAATACTTACTTACAGTATTCGCTACTTATGTATTGTGACCTTAGTAGTACTAATAATTATACAGATTTTTAGAAGTTAACTAGGTTGATATCATTTAGTTTTATGAACATTCATGGTATATACTTTTTACTTGTGTACCTAACAACTGTAATTGGCCATTAGCCAATGCACAGAAATTATTTTGTCAACTGTGCAGTAGAAAGTATTAAATTACTTACTGATTAGAAGTAGATAGAATTCTTAATTATTTTAACATACCAACATAGAATTCATAATTAAAATAAATTTGCTACTACCACAGCTGGGATCAAGTGTGCCGGAAATACCAAACTAATGATGAAAAAAATTGTCCTCTGCCTTGTCATATGTTTTTGTTATTGAAGATAGGATGCTATTGAGGACTATGAGATGAGATTCTACTCTATAATATATACCTACCTACTGTAAAATCAGGAGAAAAATCATGCCAATACAGGATTTTATAAAAAATTCAACTTAATCCAAAGATGTGTTACAAAGTACACCAGAAAATACTTTTACGTATAAATACATACCTATATTACACTAGCTTTCCGCCCGCGTCTCCGCCCGCGGCTCCGCCCGCGTGGAACTCGGTTATATTGCGGTATAAAGCACAACTATAAGAAAACTTCTCGTTTCAAACGACACATGGCGCCATCGATCTATCATCTATCGATCGGTTATCGATTGATATCGATCTATCATCGATTGATATCGATCTACAACGATCTATATCGATCTATCAAGCAAACTATATAAAAAGTAGCCTATGTCACTCTCCGTGCCCTAAACTATCTCTACCTAAAAAATCACGTCAATTCATCGCTCCGTTTAGCCGTGAAAGACGGACAAACAAACAAACAAACACACTTTCACATTTATATATTGGTACGGATTTACAGCATAAAGCTTACAAAAAAACTACAACTTCTATAAATGTTATGAAATGTGTTATTCCATCAAACTAATTGTTTCCCGACCCACTATAGAACTTGTAGTGAATGTTGTAGCAGCATTGCTTTGTTTGGCAGAGGAATTCTTCATTATGATATTGTGTCAATATTCTGTAATGGGTCAGGGATCCATTGATTCAACTAACCCTTACGTAACATAGTTATCGCTACATTCTTTAATATTTTCACATTGTCTCACTAATACTTTATTTGTTATTTTTCAGTGACGAGGATTCCGAAATGAATTTTGCTGCCTTTTCAGCAGCCAACTCTACTGGCACCCACTTTATGACCACAGGAGGACAGCTGCCAGTCACTAAGTTACAACAAAATGTCTCCAACAATGGCAGTACAATACAGCAAGTATGTCTCATATTTTAAAGCTTCAATGTAAAAAAGGCTTTAAGATGGCTCTTTTTAAAATTAGTTTCCTGAAGTTTACAAATATTAGTTTTTTCTTTCAGTAATAATGTGCATTTCATAAGGCAAATCCAAATTCTATCTTACAAAGTATACATAATATACATAATCATAATAATATGGGCAATGTTTAAAGAAATTGTACATTTCTTTTTTGAAAAAGATTTTCTACTTAGAATTAAGAGCACAACCAATGTCTTTAATTATGTTGCTCGAAAAAAAAAATACTTTTTTTGTCAAATGATTTTTAATTTGAAAAGCATTTCTCTTTTGAAATTGAGAAAAAAGAAATGGACAACTTTTTAAATGGCTAGACATACCAGTTACCTAGATGGCCGATAACTTAATTAACTTCTGATATGGAGCCAGAGGTATGAATTTACAGTAGCATCTAACGGAGCTGTCGTATCCTTGTTCACAGGTGGTGGGAATGGTGGGAGGAGTGAACATGGGCGAGGGTGTGCAGTATGTGCGTACGATCGACGGCAGTGGCGCCCTACAGGCCACGCCGCAGCTCATCACGTTGCCCATATCACTACCAGGCTCTAAGCCCGGTTAGTATAGTTTTCACTATTTTTTATGTAATCAGTCCACACAATGAATTATGATCAGACGTTATGCAAGTTGGATTTGCTTTTCCAATGTGTTCTTCAGTGCAGCAAACACTCATTTCCATTTTTAGCAACTACATATATGTAGAAGCGCGACTTCAGTTCTTAGATTGTATGCCTTTTGAGTTGCTTTTGGAAATCAAGTATTCTTATCTGCTGGGGAATTCGGATTGTGCTCAAGTCTTGTCTGATCCCTCTTGGTTATCCTGTTTATTTTCTTTTTAACTGTAAGGATACCAAGATGTTGATGTATCTCTGTGCTGTTAAGACTTGACAGCTTTTCACAGTGAATATTGGTTGCTCTGGTCGATGAGTGTCTCCAGTGTTTGTAGCGTATCATCCTTTATCCCTCTGGCCAAATTTCTCAGTTCTTTGGCTTAGTTTTGTCAGCTGCAACACTTTTCTAAAGCTGTAGCAATTGGTGTTGTTTTCCAGCAGCTTTTTGTATCCATGCATTGCCAGGTCAGTATTGTTAACCGTTTTCAGCTCATGTTCAAGTTGATGTTGCCACTGTTTCTGTCTGGTTGTAAATGGGTAAGTGTGTGTGGGTTCTGTTCATTCCTACATGATAATGATGATGGGTCATCAAGCTATTCAATGCTTTGGTGATGATGATCAAGTTGGGATGGAATATCTGCTGTATCATCAGTTTAGGTGATCTTATATTTGTTTCACTTGAAGTGCTGGTGTAGCATGATGTTTGGGTTACCACCTCAAGTTGCCTAGTTTTTGAGGCAACTCATGACATGATTTTGTTATGGCAACACCTCTGTGGCTGTCACGTTCCATAGTATACCGCAAATTGAGTGAAGATTGATAAATGCTAATAAACAAACAGTTTATCAGCATTTATTGACATGAATTGGGTTCTAATATTCACTTTTATGTCGTTTTAAGTCCAATATCTATAGTTGTATAACAATTTAGCAACAGCAGCTTTAGGAGCATAGTTGCATGTGACAGTTTAAAACATGCACTTGAATTGACTTCAATTCATTCGATGTTTTTTTTTTCATCAGACAAAAGACTATTGCAATATTGTGTTTGATCAAATTTGACAAAGAGTAAAGCTGACAGCCATTTCACCAAACATCTGCCGACCAACAAAGGTCTGTTGTCTATCGATAAAAACAAGATGTTAACAAGCCGCATTAATCTTGCTTTTAAGTTTGTTTTGCTGTGACAAATTGGACCGTGAATTTTATAGAATTCATTTATTTTATTAATTCTTATACTTCGTCCATTTTCGAGTTAGAAATAAAAATACTCCTTTTGTTGTTCTGTGGATGTCGTAAGAGGCGTCTAAGTAAATTGGTTTAGGTATGCTTTAGGCGACAGGATAGCAACCTGCCTATCACCTCTTACGATATCTACGGAAGAAATGGAAAAATGTTATTCTGGTTACCTGGTTAGTATACCACCCATTTTCACTCATCAGCAGAAGTTGTTGTTCTCTTTCATTTCATTTCTTTCATTTATGAGAAGCAGGTGATTTTCTTTTGTAGCCTGGGTCTTTTTTTCCGAGGAGTATTTAAATATAGGGCTTAGATTCTTGATATTTTAGTACAGTTCTACTTAGAATGATTAATGGCTTTATTACATTCAACCATAATCCATAACAATGTATATGTTTGCTCCCCAGGTGACCCGCAACAAACTGTGCAAATCCAGGTGCTCAGCCCCAACCTGCTGCAGCAGCAGCAACCCAAATATCAGATGCAAATCCCAATCCAGGGCTTCCAACAAGGTAACCGCTCTTTCAAACAAACAATCTTCTTATTCAGCATTACTTCTTACAAGTAAAATCTATTTTACTACTGATTCTGGTTTGCTGTCAATTGACAAGACAGAGATACTTCTTGCTAATTCTTCTTGCTTATTTTATTGGGTACATTCTAAGTAAAAAACATGTAAATAAGTAACAGGTTGTCTTTTTGGTTTCTCCTAGTTCTACTTAAAGGTAAGTAAAATGATTATTTCGGTAAGTCCACAGCTGTACATGTATACTGTAGTGGGCTTGTATTAGTGTTAATCAAAAATTCTCGTTTTTTTTCCTGCAATCTATGACTACTACCTTTTTCTTTTAGACAATGTTAACCTTTTCCCACTGGCTTTCTATGCCATCTTTTGTACTTAAACTATATCCATGCCAGATTTCTTTGAAATCTTACTAAATATGACTAAATGCACAAATACTCCAAATAGTTGATTTTCATACATATATCACACTTATATTACATCTGCAATCACAAATGCTGAAACACGAAACACTATGTAGACAAAATACTGACTATTTTACGCTTCAGAGCTACTAGCACAATTTTTACCAGATGCCTATTACATTCCTGTTAAATGCAGTGTCATTTTCCTGTAAAATCTAGTGAGAACATATGAATTAATAACATTTTATTATTATCTGTATCATTCATTAGTCACATTTGCATCTAATCACCATAATTTGTAGCTGCACATGTTTACCGAGTTGAAACTTTTATTTCGCTCTAAAGTTATTTTTACATTTAACACAAGCATAAGAAGTAAAAAAAAAAATTACAAGTTGAAAAATTTGTTACAGGAGGTGCGGTGCTTACGGTAGCATATTCGCCGGATGGCAACGAGACTTCCGGCATTCAAGTATTAGGGAACACATTACCGGAGGGTGAGTTTATTCCAATGGCTTAAAAAACTTTCCAGTCAGTCAAAGAATACAAATAATTTAAATTAATGAAAAGAAAAATCTATACCTTGGACACTATGCAATACTAAAAGTAAATAAAAATTTAAGTTTATTTTTTTATGTTGGTTACTAAATTGATAAGTACAAATGTCAAATTGTTAAATAATGTTACCACATTTTATTGTTTAGTGGTGTTATCGAAACGATCGACTACGTTTCCAACCTTATACAAATGGTTTGCTCATGTTATATTGCAAGAAAGAACATTTAAACGCTCATAAAAGTATTTAAAGGGATAACTTACTCTTGAATTCCAAAGAACAGGCAACACAGGCGATGTCATTATAGACCACCCGCACACGAGCCACCGGCCACAACCACAGAACGCCGCCACCGGCATATTTCCCGTAGTTTTCATACATTTGATCACGCTACAATCATCGCAGCTCTAATCTTGTGGCCCGCACCGGCCGCTTAACGGCTGTCTGAACTAAACAAGTGGCTGCCGCTCGCTTCTCTACGTTTGTAGCTGCGTCTAGCTTCTCGTGGCGGCGTTTGTGGCTGTGGCCGGTGGCCCGTGTGTGGCGACACACAGTTCCACAGTTGATCTTCTATGGATAGAGTATTTCCTAATACAGAGACAATCTTATAGAGAGAATGTTTTGTACAACAGGGCTACAAGTGCTGGCAGCTATGCCGCAGGAGATGCAGCTGGTGCAACAGGCGCAGCAAATGCAAGACAGCAAAGAGCACATAACACAGAACATACAGCATCAGGTAATATTGGAAGCTTCTAAATATTTCAATTTAATTAAATACATACATACGTCACGCCGGTATTCCTTAATGGAGTAGGCAGAGCACACATGTTACATAGATGGAAGTTTGTAGTAAACTTTTTTTTGAGGCGTCTAAAGAAATAGGTTAAAGTGTGCTTTAGATGATAGCCTAGCAAGAACCTGTCACTATTATACTACTTGTTCCATCTGTTTTCATATCTGGGTCAATCAACTATTTTGTGTCCCTGGTTGCCATGGTTACGTCTCCTGACTAACCGAGTAAAATTGTGATTTTCTAGAGTATAATCCGCTATAAGTTAAGATTCTTTTTACAGTTGTACGCATTTCTTTATGGCGCATCTCCTGAGCATAGAACGGGACCTAAATTACAACCTTTTTCTAAGCAACTCTATCACAGTTGTCCCCTGACTTACGGGACAGAATAACAACACAAAATAGTTGATTGGCCCATCTAAGATTATGCTAGAAATGGCTGCGAAGCGTGAAATAGTCACAATCATGGTTTTATCTGAATCACGTTTCGTGTGCTCTGCCTACCCCATTTGGGAACATAGGCGTGATTGTATCTATGTACAAATTTATTTCGTGTAGTTAAATGGCTTGATATGCTAAATTACTGTATGTATAGTGTACAGAAGAAAACCCATTTTAATTATATGTATTTGTGGTCTAGGTATACATAACGCCGAACCAGCAAGTCGTCATAACAGGGCCCGACGATAACAAGGCGCTCAACAACAACACGACTGCCAACAACAACAACCCCAGCTATGCGAATGTCGTCGTCAAAGAGGAGTGCGACGACCAGGGCAACGACGATGTGAGTACATCACTGCGACGACAGTGCGACATGACACAATGACAAAGAGTGTGAAGCTATTACATTACACATGCTCCTCGCACGACACAAATTGTTAGATTGTTACGACATTGCATGGCTGTACCCACAGACTTATATCGAAATAGATATCGCGAGTTCCTGTATTTGTATGAAAACAAAGCATGCCACTATTTCTCTACCCATAGTAACGTCACATGAGCGCTTTAGAGATAGGATGATGGGTTGATGGGAATTGACAGACGTTACAGTATGTCGAGAAAAAGTGGCACGCTTGGTTTTCATATAGATGCAGGAACTCGCGGTATCTATTTCGATATATCTCTTTGCATATGACTGTCCCGTGGGAATTATGTTTTTTCCGGAAGTATTAGGAGCCTAATTTCTTCCTCGGAACTAAATTACCTCCATACCAAATTTCATTTAAACCGGTTTATCGGAGTAAAGACAGTTACTTTCACATTTTCAACATTAGCAGTCGCGAGTCACGCGTGAGATACTTTCACATTCTCCGACTCTTCTAATTACGCACTGATGGGCATAGTCTATCACGCCTGCAACTATCCGCTCCGTACCGTCACAGAATAGTACTACGTACAGATACAGAAGGTCTAACTCCCAAACATGTTTGGGCGTGAAAATATTGCTGTCTCTTTTTACCGTTACCTGCCTGCCGTAGACTCATAGAGGATAGAACCTATAGAGAAACAATGTTCGCAACCCCGGTCCGCAAATAGTTTGTTGATTTCAACATACTAAACGTCACCGTCACTGTCACAGAAACTGTACAGAGCCAATAACCGTAGAGAAAAAGGCACTAGCGTTACTCGCGATCTTGGACCGGCCAATAAGAGCACAGCGATCACTTCAATTGTTTTGCGGAATAATTTCCGAACAACCAAGATGACATTAGTACTCTATAGGTTCTATCCTCAATGCGTAGACTAGTGGTTCGACTAAACCTTTTTGGAAAGCGAATCACTTGACGGAACCCTACAAAAAACAACAGTTTTTAAAAGTGTATTCCTTATCCATCCGTTCGTGTATACGTTTGACCAGAGAGTGCTGTTCTGATTTTTTTTCTAAATTCTTGCGGAACCCTGCCGCCTTAGCACGACAAGGCGCGAGATACCTGTCACTGTCTACCTAGAAACGTCAGAAAATGACAGGTAGGCTATCCCGCGCGCTAGGCGACTAGAGCGTGTTGCCGTGCTTAGCCTACTGAGGTTCCGCGGAACGCACTTTGAGTAGCCCGTAGACTTTACAACTAGGTCTTGCCTTAGTGCCATGCTGGACGTACAGTCACGAACCGGGATTGTTGAGCCACTTGCCACTGTTCGCAATTTAGACGTGTAATCAATGACCGATGTGACCGACTAGATGTTAGCTATTGGATTAGTATTACACGACCAACTTACAAACATAGGTAAGTGGCCCTGCAATCCCGGTTCGTGATGGTACGGGTATGGAATGAAAGTATGTCTGTTTGGACAGGAAAGCTCGCAGGGCACGGACTCGGGCGAGAACATGCAGTGGCAGATCAACACCAGCCAGCAGAACCTCATCAAGTACTTCAACCAGTTCCAGCCGCAAGGGGTAAGTAGCACTACTTTGTCGTTAAATATGCATGCAAAATAAAGTTAATATTATAAAATAAAAATATCGTTTTGTTAAGTTTGTCAGCTTATAGTTTAAACTGGGGATGCTTACGAAGGACAACGTACGCACGTGTTTTTTCAGTACCGCAATACCCGGGGATCCCGCGCCTGTTATCCCGCATCATGTAAAATCGGTGGGATCCCGCAATACCGCGATCTCAGAGACCCTACTACAACTTAATAATAATAACAAATCTTTATTAAGGGAATAATAGCGATTTGATACATAGGCAATATGAGACGATGTCTACCGCAATAGTTGAAACTGTCGCGAATAACAACGCCCCCTTCCGTATGCAGTATAAACTAGAATTGCTACAGGTTGTTTCTCACGGTTATAGGTCAGTTAACTAAAGCTGGCACGTTCACAGTACTCACACTTGTGCAATTTTGGTATACAGTATGATTAAAATTAATATTTTTTGACCAAATCGGGCAGACCTTTCATGATACGTATGCCGTGCAATGTCACGCCGAGTTCTAACTCACAGACACTACACAAACGCAATGCGTTCGTCTGTTTTACGTGCCAGCTTTAGTTAGCTGACCAGTACGACGGTCTGATTGCAGCAGCAGCAGGCGCTGCCGGTGTCGCTGCAGCAGTTCCTGCGCGTGAACCCGGCGGGCCGCAAGCCCGGTGCCATCGAGATCGAGGTCACGCCGCTCGCCGACGCCAAGGACGAAGTCCTGCCCGACGCCGTCGTCGAGGAAGGTAATGCATAGTACACTCATCTATGCTCGACGGTTTATATGTACTTTTAATTTGGCCTTTTTTTAGAACATCGCTGATCTGTTCTATATACGTATGTCTAGGATGCCCTTGATTTTAGCGACTCTAGCGCCACCTATTGTCCAGTAGTAAAACGTCATCCGTGTGAAGTTCCCAATCCGCACTGGGCCCGCGTGGGAACTATAGCCCAAGCCATCTCGTACTGAGAGGAGGCCTGTGCCCTGCAGTGTGACGTATATAGGGCTGATGATGATGATTAACGTCATCCACAAGCATTATCAACTGTCAAAGTGTTCTACTTCGGACCAACAAAGTTTCGAAGATCGGTTGCTTAAATAAAACTTCCAATATAGTATAGACAGACTCATCTATTGCTGTACACTTGTACAGTAATGCATAGTAGACCAACTCATCTAGTGCTGTACTGTAATGGATACTATAGACAGACTCATCTATTGCTGTACAGTAATGCGTAGTATAGACATTCGAGAACACAGAAATTCGAGCGTTGACCCACTGCTGTCTATCTCTGTCGCACGGGTGCAGTAATGTTGCCTTCACGCTCGCACAGTACGACGCTGGGACGCAAAGTTAGTATGAAAGATCTGAATTCAATATTTAAGCGCAGACAGTCGCGGGCAATAGCTAGTATTGAATTACGTACTTAGGGTTCCGTACCCAAAGGGTGAAAACGGGACCTTATTACTGACACTTAGCTGTCCGTCTGTGGCTAGGATTTCTATTGCCGCTATAACAAGAAATACTAAAAGTAAAATAAACGCGGGGCTGCCATACAATCGTGATTTTTTGGCAATTTTTAGCACGGAACCCTTCGAGCGTGAGTCCGACTCGGCTGTTTTTTTTAAATTCTCATCCCATCTAACAACCCTCTTTCGCAGACGGCTCTCTAAGAATACAGCCGAAGAAGAAGAAGAAGTACAAAAAGAAGACGCCGAAGCCGGCGCGGCCGAAGCCGGGGCAGGTCGTCATCGCGTCCGCGGCCGACGGCACGCCCATCTTCTGCTGCCCGCAGTGCCAGATGGCCTACCCTGAGAAGGTATGTACTTAACGACCAACTTCAGGTTTTAATACACATACATACATACACCCATCACACCTATATTCCCAAAGGGGGTAGGCAGACCACACGAAACGCTACATAGACAAAAAAATCCGTGGCCACTTCTAGCATTTTTATAATAGTGACGGGTTGCTAGCCTGTCGCCTAAAGCATGCCTTAAATCTACTCCCTTGGTAGCCTTTACGAAGTCCACGGTAGAAGTTAATAGTTGTAATTCAAAGCCCCGGACAACACACATGGAGTTAACGCAAACAAGCATAGTTCTTTGCTGATATCAGCCCGTCCATCAATTTTAGAAATTAGTATATTTTACAACTTGTAGATGTGAGCTATATATTCTTAAATAAAGTTCTGTTTTAATTTCTTCCAGGAGCAACTCGAGATGCACTTGTCCGTGCATGAGATCGAGAGGCGGTTTATATGTGGCATCTGCGGCGCTGGGTGAGTTGCGCGAGTTTTTTTTAATCAACGCATAGATCACAAATTAGGCAGATATGGCTTGTCTGTGGACGTTTTAGTTTTTAGGTGATAAAATCGATTTATCTCATCAAATTAAATTTAAACTATAAAATGTAGGAATGGGGCGTTCCTCGCAAACAGTCAGCTCATTTTAATTTTGGCGACATTGCCTTTTCCGTTTAAAAATATTTCCTTGTCTCATAGCAATTAACTCTTAAAGTGTATAATTGCAAGGACAAAAGTCGTTGCGAGTTGGACTGTGCAGATAAAGAGTGAAAAACACTCTTCTTTTATGACGATACTTTACTACTTAAATTATTTTATTCGTTAAGGCAGCGCAATTTTACACTATCTGTAAAATATTAAGTGACTGTATGTTACAAGAGAATGAGCCCTGTGCTAGATAATTGGACGCACAGACTAAACGCGATTATATACTTGAAAAATTCTTCCCTTTTGTATTTTTTTTCTTTTTTGGATAGGTCAGCTTTTGTACTTTTTTTGTTATTTTATCAACCGACTTCAAAAAGAGGAGGTTCTCAATTCGACCTAATTTTTTTTATTTTTATTTTTATTTTTTATTTTTTTTTGTGTGTATGTTACTCGATAGCTCGGAGACCCGTGGACCGATTTTCAAAATTTTTTTTTTAATCGATAGGGTATAACTCGAAATTGGTCCCATTGGCACGACACCAGGATCTGATGATGGAATCTTGGAGAAATCGAGGGAACTCTTCAAATTTTATATGGAGATGTACGGCGTTTTCGGTAATTTGTTGATGAAGTCAAGATTTTACATTCAGTAAACAGAATCTTTTCAAAATATTGCTAATTTGAAGTCGGTTTTTTTTTGTTTAAAATTATTTATGACACATCCACATAAACTTTTCCACGTGTCGTTTCAGGCTGAAGCGCAAGGAGCACCTGGAGCGGCACAAGCTGGGCCACAACCCGGAGCGGCCGTACGTGTGCGGCGTGTGCCGCAAGGGCTTCAAGCGGCGCGAGCACCTCAACCTGCACACCGTCATACACTCGGGCGTCAAGACCGAGGTCTGCCAGGAGTGCGGCAAGGGTCAGTGCCCTCGACCATCTTTACGAAAAACACTTCAATTACATACATACTTACAATCACGCCTGTGTTCCCAAATAGGGTTAGGCATATGAAGCGTGACAGACAAAACCATGGTTATGACTATTACACGCTTCGCAGCTATTTTAAGTTTGAAAACAGATCGAATAGGTAATATAATAGTGACAGGTTGCTAGCCTGTCGCCTAAAACATACCTAAAGCTATTTCCTTACACACCTTTTATGATATCCACGGAAGAAATGGAGAAGTGTTATTTTATTTCAACACTACTCAAGAAACACTTAAATTGACACAATTTAACACATAAACAGGTGAATCACAAATATAAGTTACATCGGCTAATATGACCAATTCAATAAAAACCTTATAAATAACTTTAAGCATAAGGTACAATATGCAATGACAGATGAAATCTTTCTTTCTCGCTCATCTCGCCAGGCAAAATGGCGGGTGCCAATGGCCGTTAAAGATTTTGAAATGGCACTGCGTTTTGATTGGCTAAAAACAAATACCTAACGCCTAAAATATACCACCTATATCATTAGTCGCCTCTTACGACATCCACGGTAGAAATTGAGAGGTGTTATTCTAAACCCGACACCTAAAGCTAAAGTACGATTCTTCCGTGCAGGTTTCTACCGCAAGGACCACCTGCGCAAGCACACGCGCTCGCACGAGAGCAAGCGCGCGCGGGACGAGGCGGCCGGCGACGAGCCCAAGCCGCGCCCGCAGGACGTCATGCCGGAGATCACCATACACGTAAGTCTTGTACGATTATCAGCACGACTGCGAGACTATACCTGTCACTGTCTAACGAGACGTCAGAAAGAGACGGACAGTCTATCCCGCGTGCGAAAAGTCTAAGCCTGCATCGGTAGGCTTAGCACGCAACACGCTCTAGTCGCGTCGCGCGCGGGATAGTTTACCCGTCACTTTCTGACGTCTCTAGTTAGACAGTGACAGGTATAGCCTATGTCGCGCGTATCTCTACTCACGCTCAACCGTGCTAAGGGGACTGTGCAAAGCCTACAGGGCGACCACTGTTTGGGTGGTCAGGGGAATGTCAGGGAACCTCAATGTGATCTGAGAAAAGGTGGGTAGATTTGCTAGAAAACTAAAGTCAGGGGATAATTCAATACTTTCTCAATTGTAAAATGAGCGAAATGTTTCGTGCTCTAGTTGTGACTGGCACTATAAACACAGTTATAAACGGAACAAATTCTTTCTTATTCGTTTTCTAAGCATAATATGGAATGATGAAAATGATTATCCTATGTAGTATTTTTTACTTCGTTTGACAGGTCTAGCCTTTCAGGAATCAAGCACAAAACGGGACCAACAAGTAGGTTAGGAAAGCTACAATTCTGCAACGTTAGTATACTGTTGATATAATTCTGTCCGTAATAAAATTGTAGTTTGATTCAATCCAATTTTTGGAAATACGGTAATTAGTAGTTAGTTGTTTAGTATTTTAGATGATGTTAATTACTCCCACAAACATACACAATGTCGCGACTGCAAAAAAGAGACCAGATTAGGTCTCTTTTTTGCAGTCGCGACATTGTGTTTGTATTTTTTTTGTCTAGTCAAAGAATTGTTTATGTAGTATTGACTTAGCTATATGTTTACTAAGGGGCTTCTGAATGAATAATATTTTCACGGCAATGTGCGGCTGGCAACTAGCGCCTTACCCTTCATTGCATGCGAGACTGATTTCAGTCACACGCCGTAAAAATGTTGCTCGTTATAGTCCATCCATAAATCTATGTGCCGCTCCGTCAAATAGAGAAAGCTAATTCGAACAAGCCGCAATTATAGTCTTGAATGTTTTGACACGTTTATGGAATCAGGCGTTGCTTTTTGGAGGTCCATTTTAAAGAACTATAACAATAAGTCATCCATGCACAATTTATTCTCCGAGCATCACACCTACGCACTATGCTACCCAAGACAAAAAAAATCCATTAACATAATTATTTCAATGATTTTTTTTTATACCTACGTTAGTTGCACAGTTGTGTTGGTCTGCTATATTAGCCGCTAATTTTTATCCACGACTTATAAGAAACAATCACACACTCTGACTAAGGTGAACAACAGATGAATGCTTTTTACATTTAAACCGAGGATAAACGCTAGTATGGCCCCTGAAGATAAAATCGATTTGCTTTGGTGGTGGTAGTGATGTTATTTTGGTTTGGAAGAGGAAATGTTATGAACTATGAACACATAATATTGGTTATGGTCGCGGGTGAGGCAGGTAGTTGTTATACTTTGTCATGACAGCTTATCAAATGATTCGGGGAGACGTCGTTGGCTTGAGTTCTTGGGATCTCACGGCGCCCTCCCAATCCGAGATACTGTAAAATAGTTCATGCACGCTAAAGGATACATACAGGCCAATCTATCCGAGACGAATCTATCAGGAGTTCCCAACCAGGGGGACGCGCGCCCCCCTTGTAGGGCGTAGAGCAATTGTTTTCAATAGAAAAAATATTTCAATGTACACAATGTTGTTGAAATAATGCTGTTTTTAATTTTTTTATTTGTACAATGTACAATGTAAACACTGAAAAAAATAATGGGGGGGGGGTCATGAAAATATTGTTTGTGATCCGGGGAGGCTCAGCGGGAAAAAAGTTGAGAACCCCTGATCTAGATGAATCCTTGTAATTTTATGTAATGAATTTTTAATAAATAGTATAACTTGCTCTGCCTACCCCTCATGGGAATACAGGCGTGAGAATATGTATGTATGTATGTATAACTTAATACCATCTAGTTCTATTTTTGTTGTATAATATTTCAGCCTAAATTATTTGACGGCACGTCATAGCTATGTATAATACTATTGTTTCGTAAAAAATTGCACATTAAAGGTTTGCCATCCATGGTAAATGACCGTGTCTGTCTCCAGGTGCCAACGAGCGCGAACATGCAAGTGCCGGTGCAGATCAACATCCCGCAGCACGTGGTGACGTCACTACAGGCGCAGGCCGGCGCCCAGGCGCAGCTGGACGCGCTGCTCGCCACGGCGGCCCACTCTTGACCTGCCACGCGCCGCGAAAGGTCACATCGTCCTGTAATCTGTCCCCAGGCATGACATCTAGAGAGTCTCTCTATTGGAGTCTTTCCCCACATTGGTGACTAATGCGACCGATCTTCGAAACTTTGGCGCGATGTAGGATTATTTAGTTCGGCTATTCGACGATAGGTGGCGCTAGGGCGCTACTTTTCCTGTCCTACCGTAATACAGTGTTCGGCCTTCAACTTCCAAAATTTATAGATGCGCAGAAGTTGTTTTTTAAGGTCTCTTTGGTGGTAAAGCGGGAGGGGGACGCTCCAGCGTTTGTTTGTTTGTTTGACGTTTGCCTCCCGCACCGTGTTGCCCACTTGTCAATTTTGCAAGTTGGAAGCCGAGCACTGTACACGGTCACGCCACGATAAGTGACCTAGCGGTTCGTCAACGAGTCGGGTCAACTCGGACGCGGCACGAACAGTCGGGTTTTAGCACGAAATAGTTGTGATACGTCGCCGTGCCACGGAATGTCTTATAGTAAATTTGACAGGTCATCACGCGGTAATGCTATGCCTCCTGGGTACTGCTCGCGAAGTTGGCAGTAGCTAGGTAAATTTGAAAATGCAGAATTGCTTCATCTTTACTCAACTTTATCTCGCTCCGGCGACTTCAGTTTGCTATTGTTTTGACTATGAAGTTGACCGAAGTTATTCAAGTTGAACAAGTGTTGCAGGGTAACTTAACGAGGAGTGTATAGGAGGTATTGCATATACCTATACCGTCACATCAATTGGCGATTGCCTGTCCCTATTACTGCTACATATCATGAACATGACACTAATAGGTATTCTCGAGTGCTCAATGAATATAATTTGACATCTAACCGACCTATTACAGGTTTACTAGGTGTAATTAGTAACAGGGCGTTAAACATTGCACCAACATCTATCTAGAACCAATGTCGACCAGTTAATTCGTTGATTTGGAAAATACGCCTAAATTTACCATGGACAGCGTGAGACGTGACATGTAAATTTACCCTGCGTTATTGACATGTGTGGCCTTTCCCAATATTCTATCTAGCTTCCGTTGGGCCTTACCAGACATAGGAAAGAAAGCTATTTTGCAGACTGACACGTTTTTTTATTAACCTAATTGTATATCCCACTGCTGGACAAAGTGCCCCCCTTTCTTTCGTCACTCTTCCCCTTCACTGTCACATTTAGAAGCTTTTATTTTAACAGTCAAATCTTGAAAGAACAATTGGACTCGCTTCCATCAATAAATTTTGAAATATCGTACCTATGACATTTGAATGTTATTTAATTGTTCAAGTGACCGCACGAACTTTGTAATAAAGCGGCGTGTTCTAATCAATCTTGGGTTCGTTTGATTCGTCTTGACATTTGATTTGATCCCACATGGTAACCAAGCTCAAGGCGGACAGTCATCCAAAATGGATGTTGCTAATTTTATTGAAAAATGGTATTTGAGGCTACAAATAGATTTAATGTTGGGAGAGGCAAGTGTCATTTCATATTTGGCTACAGGGTTTGATATCAGGCTTGTCCTTTTGATACTGCCTTTTTATTATAAATTATCGTAGCTAGGATTATTGTAAATAATTGGGACGCATGCTTAAGAGCCTGGCGCGTAAAGTGATATGAACGTATCAACGATGGTGCAGTTTTATGAAGAATATTAGGTTCCTATTTCTTCTCCACTATGTCAAACTTTATTAGCGTTAATATTTTCATTCACAAGTTAAAGTAAACTTGGCAGCTAAAGTTTTCAGTAATGTTGGCGATAATATTACAACTATACCTTTAATACTGGCGTGGGTAGATAAGCCAACAGTTATAGTTACAAATAAAACAGGGAAAAATATTTATCCAACCCATGGACTATGATCAGATCAGTTCTCTATTTCGACAACCTCTGTAAATATAATCATGAAATCGTTTTTGACTTTATTTTCTCGAATTATTTAGGTATATCTTATATTTGTGCATGAATTCAAGCCATATGTTTCACTTATAGAGACCAACTAAAAACAATGGGAAACAGCTAAAAAGGAGCTAAACCTTTCCGTACACAAGTGTTGCCGTATTTGACATTTGCGTATAAAATGGCAACTTCGTTTAATTTCTACTCATTTTGGTCGCACTGTAGATGTGTTCAAGTGCTTATAGGTAGAAAATTGGTTTTATGGTGAGAGAACACATTTATAAGGAAGTTATTATTATAACGACGAATTGTACAACAAGAAAAAACTATGAATATTTAATTGCATGTGAATATTCATATGGACATCGATTTGTTTATATTTTCATTATATGCAATTATCTACTTGGCTAGACCTAGTGGCGAATGTCGACTTTAAAATTATTTGGTATAAATTTATTGTTGTAATGCTATGATGTAAATCAATACTATCCAATATTTCCATTTTTTATGCAACAAAGTGTCTTTACATTTTATATCTGCCACATTTCTGATCTTGACAAATAATACAATAATACAATTAGATACAATGTGTTTTCAAAATGAAATAAATGAATCTATCTATCAATCATTTAATAATTCTGGTTAAGGTACATTTAACGTAAAAATATACAATTAGACGAGTTGCTGTTTGCTCGATCCCAAAACTCCTAGTATTTTGAAGATATAAGTTCATTAGGTTATCTTTTCATTTTTACATTTCGTACATGACGTGAGTATGATATGACAATGTTGCTTTAGCTCAATTGGTAATACCATGACAAGTTTTGAATTACATGCAATATCAGGCGTCTAATTTATTTTTAATTGTTTAAACCACCATCCAAGTGTATGATCGTAAATAATTGTAAGTGCCGTTTCACAACCGAATTACTGAATGCCGACACACACGACATATCACGGGCAGTTCTCAGTTCTATGCCATTAGATAATTAAGTTTTCTTTATATTTGTATAAAGATATTTTTTGTAAACTTCTAATTTTGTTTAGGCCGGAGAAGTGTGATTTGGTTTGTAAATGCTGTCCTCAAATCCAATGGTAAATGTCGCAACTTGTAGCTATTGTTACGTCTGGCACGGTATTTCGCGAGATAGGCTATACCAGTCCTGTCATACTCATAACTAGAAAATTCAGAATATATCTTAACAGTTATTTTATTGTTGCCGTGCTGGCCGGACTGTAAAATGCAAATAGCTTGCGAAAGCTACCTATTGCTTGAATCATTGTAAATATCATTATCACTGTGATATTTAAACCATTCTTAAAAGCCTGTCCAACATGATGTTAATATCGATAGTTGCTGAATAGTAAAAAACTTTGTAAACACGGTTCAAGTCTTGCAGAGTCCTCTATGTGATGAACGCTGTTCAGCATTTAAAAATAAATATAATCTTCTAGGATAATGCCTTGAACAAACGTAACGATGGCTTCCACAACGCTCTGTCAGTATTGTCTAAGAATCATTGAATTTTATTGATATAGCTGGCGATTTTTTTGGTAAGATGTAAAGATGATGTAAGATGAAAATAAAAATAAATGCACAGAGAGTTGAGTAAATCCGACGTGATTTTGATGTTTTGATCTGAATTCTGAGTCTCCGTGAATTTTGGACGATCGATCTAAGAGTGTGTAGTGCTTCATTTTGAAGGAATATCCATTGCTAATCATTCATTGTTGACAGTCGTTGTGACGTCAAAACACCATGTTTTTATTAGTCTTTAAGTAAGTATTCATCGGTGTTGAAAGTTGCGAATATTTTGATCATTAACAAATTGGAATGAAGATAAGTTAATAAACTTTCAACACTGAAAATATACATTAGTAGATATTGCGGTGCATATCTGAAAACATACTTTAAATTCTCAGACCTTACATTTGTCCAAGGCATTATGAAGATGCTCTCGTTTTCCAATCAGACCCTTTCACCGAACGATATTAACAATGTCAGCTTTAATGTAGGTGTAATTTTTTTGTATTTTATTTTTTTATTTAGCGTAAGTCAATTAAGCTTTAGGAATGTATGAAATCGTACATTGAACAAGTGTCAAGGTGCTATGTTTTGTATCTGACTTTCCATTTAGTGTTAGCTTAGTTATTGTAAATTTTTAGGTTACTGTTGGAAACATCACATTGTTGCAAAATAGACCCTTTCGTGTAATACTTATCTATGAATTTTGTCTACCTTTGGTTAAATACTGCATCAATAATGGAAAGCAGTTAATAGGTAGAGCAAAATTGATGTCTACTCCTTTATGATGACTATTTTATTTCTGTTTTATAGAAATCGGCTAGAAGATTCATATTTTTTTACACGGTTATTTGAAATTAGTGGCAAGTATTATAAGTATAAGACGTAGCCTAAGGAGACGCCGGCTTCCACTGGAAGTGACGGTAAACTTTTGTATGAAATTATTTATTTATAAGATAACATGAGAGTATCGATTACAATAAAACAGTGATTTTTTTAAAACAGTTTTTCATTTCCTACAAATTACCCGACTTCTATGGCCAAGAAAAGGAACAAAAGTTTGTGAAACAAATCTTGCCAAAATCAAGCAATTTATGCCATAATAAGTGACACTTGGGAAAGTGGCGTACTTATTTAATTTATGTTTTTGCAGGACTAATTAATCCTTTATTAAGCCCCAAATGCCCACTTTTAGCTCCATTACATTTTTTAAAGGTATTATTTGTTTAAGTTTTTTTGTGCTCTTAACTATGTTTTCATACGTCTTCATCACCACACCACCCAGCCTCCGCGTCAGCCACCTTTGGGCATAGGTCGATGGGCACCTCAGGGGCGCGCTACAGTCTATGGCATCTAACTTGGCAAGGTTTTAGAGTGGTGGGGGTAAGTTCGCGCATCGACTTTATCGTGGTAAAAGCTTTATTGCGCGAACAAACAATTCTTGAAATCTTACTTGCAATGTTAGCAACCAGCAGGTCTATTGTGTAGCGCACTGAAAATCGACATCGGTTTCAATTTGACAGTTGAAACCAAATCTCGCTTTGAAATTGAAACATTTTTCTTTAATTGTCTCCTCGCGTTTTTCGTGTTCCGTACCCAAAGGGCGAAAACGGGACCCTATTACTGAGACTTCGCTGTCTGTCCGTCTGTCACCAGGCTGTATCTCAGGAACGGTAAGAGCTATACTCCGTTTTTTTTGGGTTGAGAAATTTAACTGTCAAATCCTTACACATTTTGAGTAATCCCAAGATATCGGCGCAAATTATGATGATGTTTGATTTAAGAACATTATAACAAAGAATGTTAAGTGTATTTGCATAAATATTTTCCAGTTTTACTAATGAATTCCAGAGATAATTTCAAATTGTGACCGTTAAATTTCTCAACCCAAAAAAAACGGAGTATAGGCAATTGAAATTTTCAGAGATGATGTATTTCTGTTGTGGCGCTATAACAACAAATACTAAAATAAATAAATATTATATTAAGGAGGGCTCCGATACAAAAAAAAACGTTTTTTTTTTTTTTGCTTTTACTGGTACGGAACCCTTCGTGCGCGAATCCGACTCGCCCTTGGCCGGTTTTTGTAGATATTTATTACCCTGTCGCGGTAAAAACATAGAAGTAAGTAGTTCGCCATTTCCACCATAAATCTGCGAACCGTAGAGGTATGAATGCACGTAACGTAAAGCTTCAAATGTAATTTTTGCCACCCTAGTTGCATGTAGGTACGCACAGCGCGCGGTAGGGGGTGCGAGTGCGAGAGCGGCAACAGAGTACTTAGCTATACGTATTGGTGCCCTTGGCTGTAGATCTACACAGAAGGGCCAGCACGGGGGAATGGCGGGCAGGAAAATAAGGGATGGGATATATCGCAGGTCAAGGTCATGATCACTAAGACGATTGTACATTATTTGTTTTACGAAATGTTGAATAGGTTTGTGACGTCATTAATATGTGAAAAACTTACAATTCTGTATATTTTAACATGTTACCAAGAGTCACAGATGTTATTATAACTAACTATTAGCCTGTGAGTACGTGAAAATTTTCGAAATTGCTGAAAACTTATTTTAGGAAATGACTAATTTAGCTGTAGTTAAAGTTAGTTACCTACATACATAAACATGAATCAACCCACACCACAGTTAATTAGCGCGCGGCTAAGTCCCAGCCTTCAACAAGTCCCGCCCTCCGCGCCGGCGCGCCGCGCCGCGCAGCCCGCCGCGCACGGCGCCATGTCTCCACCTCTGTATTTCAGCGACGACGGACAGTTAAAACGACATGAAAACCCAAAATTCCTCCGCTAAACAGGTAACGTTTCCCTCAAATCGTCCTTTAACCGACCGCCTGTGTCCCGAGCACTCGCTGTGACGTTTCAAACATGAGTGGTGTGGGTTCGCGGGCCGGTAAAAATAAAGCGCTAGAAATTGCGTTGGGGTGAGGCAATGGCGGGGTGAGTGCGGCCCGTAGGGGTCGCCCGTTGAAGTGCGTTTTTTTACGCTCGGCCTCACTCCACCGGGTCGCGTTCGCCACGTGTCAGACCAGCTGTTTATGATGGTTGCAGGGTCGGTAATCGGTCGCGATGAATTTCGCCCCGTTCACGGGGCACATACCGGCGGGGTCGGCGATGCCGACGATCCACCAGTTCGCGGCGAAGTTTGGGTACGAGGGCGGGGCGCAGGAGACGCGCTACCAGAGCGGCGCGGTGCAGTTCGCGGTGGCGCCGGCGGGCGTGGACGGCGTCAAGTTCCGGCAGGCCGACGGGCTCGTCGTGGTCAGCAGCGCGCCCGCCGGCTCCGTCGCGCTCGCCGGCATCGCGCCCCTACACACTGGTGAGTGGTAGCTACTGCTGATGCAAACGCGACTTTGTGTGAATGTTGTGGATGTTTTGCCTTTCACGTAAATAGTCTTATCAGATCAGGCCAGTACAATTGTGCGACAGTCACTATATTTCAAAAAGCAATCAATGTATTTGGACTGAAAGTTTTGACCGGGTCTGAAAGGGATAAAACTGCTGGATGGATTTTTATTTATTGTGTACTAGCTTTTGCCCGCGGCTCCGCTCGCGTTAAATTCGGGGTATCACAGAAGAGATAGCACACATACCAATTTATAGCTTTCTACATTGAAAACTTCCACCCCTCATTTTCGGAAAATGGTCGGTTTGAAGAGACAAAAAGTAGCCTATGTCACTCTCCACTCCATGTCCTAAACTATCTCTACCTAAAAAATCACGTCAATCCATCGCTCCGTTTAGCCGTGAAAGACGGACAAACAAACAAACAAACAAACAAACCAACAAACAAACAAACACACTTTCACATTTATATATTGGTACGGATGTGACAAACGAACTTTTGTTTACAGATAGGTACTATCATTGTTTTTCAACATGTGGTTATTAATCCCACGGAGGAGAGGGGGTTACGGAGGTCATCAAATCATAAACCAAAAATTGCTAATTTTAAAAACCAAGAGTTTAATTTGTAATCCCGATACAAAATAACGAATCGATTTTGTACGTAGCTAAAATGTACAGTCGCGAACCGGGATTGGTGAGCCACTTGCCTCTGTTCGCAATTTAGACGTGTAATCAATGACCGATGTGACCGACTAGATGTAGCTATTGGATTAGTATTACACGACCAACTTACAAACATTGGTATAAGTGGCTCAACAATCCCGGTTCGCGACTGTACGTAGCAGTAGAAGCTCTAATCCATTTGAGCGTAGTATAATAATCCTAACATCGTAACTTCCGCAGTGAACACAGGCGTGAAGTACCAGACGATATCGTCGTCCGTGAACCTGGGTAGTGTAGCGTACGCAGCTAGCTACGCGCCCGAGCCCAAAGACGGCAAGAGAGAGTTCCGGGAAGACATCACACACGACATCATGGCGACAATGATGCAGCAACAAGGTGAGAGTAGTTTCCATTTGTCTGTGCCCTAGCGCCAGCTGTCGTCGAACAGCCGAACTAAATAAATCTACAGCGCGCCAACGAAGATCGGTTGCATAAATACAACTTCCAACTTTCACCGGACTTCGGTCCCTAGGCATAACATCTGGGGAAAGATCTCTCTATTGGAGTATTTCCCGATGGTGACCGCGTTACACAAACGACCTTCGAAACTTCGTTGGCGCGTTGGATTATTTAGTTATTCGGCGATAGGTGGTACTAGGATTCCAATGAAAGTGTGTGAAATAAAACTATGTAATTATAATTAACATTCATTTAATTCCCAGTGAGCCCGGCGCCGTTGCAGCAGGCCCCGCAGCAGCTGCTGGTGGTGCTGCACGAGCCCAAGGAGGCGGCGGCGCTCGCGCGCGCCATCAAGCAGGAGGCCCGCGCCGACCGCGCGCCGCCCGCGCAGGCCGAGTTCATCAGTGAGTGCACATGTACAGCCAGGTGTACAGCAGGCGGCGGCGCTCGCGCGCGCCATCAAGCAGGAGGCCCGCGCCGACCGCGCGCCGCCCGCGCAGGCCGAGTTCATCAGTGAGTGCCCCAGGGCCATAGCTAGAAATCTACATGTACACATGAGAATAGATTTACCGGTATTTAGCTTAACCATAGTCTTTTTGCCCCGTGTGGTGCCGGGTTAGAATAGCACCACCCCCTTTCTTCCCGTGGGTGTCGTAAGAGTCGACTCTGGGAAAGGGTTAGTGTATTGTGGGCGATGGGCTAGCAACCTGTCACTGCAATATCACGTTTAACCATCTGGATACCCTGAAATAGCTAGATGTGGCACTGGATTTTTGAATTCATGTGCTCTGCCTACCCCTCTTGGGAATACAGGCGTGATGTATGTATGTATGTATGTATAGTCTTTTAGTGATAATTAAATCACTTTGTCAGTCGGTTGTAATCTGATTTTTTTAAACAAAAACCTACTGCTTTTATTCACATTTTATGTCTAATCTTAAAACTAAAATTATATATCATGCATGCATCTAACAAAGCTATACTTTAACTGTTATCACTCGTCGGTGAAGGCACGCGAATGTGTCGTCCGCTCCAAGCAGCGCGCCTCCCCCCGCGCGGTCGCGATTGAATATTTAAAACTGCCACAAATGTAATCTGATTCATACAAACCTCCCCTATACTTTTGTGACTGTTCGCGGCAGGCATCGGCGACGTGTCGGAGGCGACGTGGCAGTCGCTGGGCGGCGGCGTGGCGGACTACCTGTCGGCGCTGCCGCTGCCGCTGCACCACTTGCTGAAGTACTCCGACAAGCGCGACGAGCCCGCGCCCGCGCCCGCCCCCGCTCCGCCTGTGGTCAGTACGCTCAGCCTCGCTCATTGCTAAAAGCCTCTCCCCACATTAGTCGACTCCGTTTCGGCAAAACGCGGGCAGAAAAAGCTTTATGTCAACGCAATAAGAGCGAACAAGACGTCAATTGGCTCGGCCATTCTCGATCGAGCGAGCCGAGCCAAGTAACGTCTTGTTCGCCCTTATTGCGTTGACATAAAGCTTTTTCTACCCGCGTTTTGCCGAAACGGCGTCGACTTATGTGGGGAGACCCTTGTTATCTATCTCTGTAATTTTTATCTCACGCTCGCACAGTGCAACGCACATGCTCAAGTGCGAGCGTGAGGGCAATATTACTGCACGCGTGCGACAGAGATGGATAGCAACGGATCAACGCTCAAATTTCGCTGTGGTCCGTAACCGGCCTTTATACGCGACGGGTAATCACGTCAGTATTAATTCTGTTTTGTATGCCACGGCTGACAGTCTGTATCCATTTTGGATTTGATATTTGGAATATGACATAAATTCTCGTCCATTTGAACTTCTTCTGCAAAATTCTCTTCGATTTATTAACAACAAGGTGCTTTAAGCCGGTATATGGCGTTTCTCAGTATTTTGTACCGCAACTTTAATATGAATTAATTAAGGATCTATAAAAACAAGATAATTGATATACTTTAAAGAAGTAGGTATGTCAAAATAGAAGCGAATGGCGCTCTGTTGTCTCTGCCTACCCCGCAGGGAATATGGCGTGACGGTTATGTATGTATGTATGTTTAAACCTCCGTGTTTTTGATGAGGACAAAAGTCGCATGACACTCTTTAAAAGCTTGCATTACATGAATGATTTTGTAGGCATGAGACCCATAGAGAGTGATACTTGCTAGGCCAAGTTTTTATAAAATTTCTTTGTACAGATGACGGCTGCTCCAGTCAACACGGTGGTGGTTCAGACGGCGACGGTGGTGACGCAGCCGCCGCCCGCGCCTTCCAAAAAGAAGAAAAAAAAGAAGGCCACCAAAGAGAAGAAACCCCGCCCTAAGCCTGGCGAGATACGACTTACTACTGCGCTAGGTAAATAATAAACAAAAGTAATGAGTTTTCAAACTTATATCTATGTTTTTTTTTAGTACTGTAAGGAAGATTTAAGAGCACTTTGAGGTATGAGGGCTGAACGAAAGTGCACGTGATTCTAATCATAACAAAATTACTAAATTTAATAATATAAGGGCCATTCCACGAGCAAGGCAGTTTTGCGTGACACTCCGTAGCATAATTTCATTTTATGTTAATCTGTGTTTTTATGAATAAATCGAATAATGCTTCACATCTCGAACGTTTTGCAAAAGGAGGCATCACTTTAAACCTTATAATTATCGAGATAATAAAATTTTCTTTTTTCATATAATACGGTAATCACAAAAGTACAAATAATGGGATGAAATCACGTTTTTTGATTGATATCACAAGACTCTTTATAGCCTTGAATTATAAACATCTTGAGTAATAGAATAATTTTAATTTATGATAACCATTGATGTGAAAAAAGATACGTGAAATTAATTATTATTTTTTAATTAGGTGTAATTTTTTTTTGTGTTGCACAGAGTAATATTCATAATCAAGAGAAACACTATTTAAAACTTATTTTTTACAGTAATAACTCAATAAATAACCGATATAGTGATAACCACGTCTATAAAACGACGGAGATCACTCAAATAACGGTAATCACCGTTGCGGTAATCACGTGAGCAATTTAGTTTTTAATTAATTACTTCAAAACGGTTAATAATAAGAACTCAATATTTTTTGTGTAAGTAATTATAATACTGCTTAATATGTCAAAATAATCCGAGTTAAATATATCAACAAAACAAGCGAGAAAAAAATAAAACGGTAATCACTTTCAACTGTGACAAAAAAATCGTGTTGTTTTCTTTCCTTCATGATTTGGCAGCGACACAATAAGTCACAGGTTCGCACTATTTAGCCGTCGCGGCGTGATAGACTCTTTCTAGGAACGTATCGTCGATGTCTCTCGGAGTGTGCGTTTGAGCAGTACGACGCGTTTTATGGCCAAATTAGGTTAAGACGCAAAACTCGGGACACTTTTTAAAAATTGTTTTAAAAATAAACTAACGTAATAATAATTATTCAGGCAATAGGATTTCATTTATCATATAATTGGCTTGCTGTGAACAACAAAAACCTATAGTTTCCGCGTTTAGTTTTCGAAGTATATGTCATCAACTAACAAATTTTGGAGGTGGGACAAGGCCAAAATGTGGACTCCTCTGACTTTAGATTTTTGTTTCGCGCATTTAATAATAAGAATATACTATTGTTAGACTTATTCTGAGCAGAATAAAGTGTGAATTACGTAAGATATTTTTTTTATAAGGTTATCTGTTAAAATTTGGATTTCACAGGTAGTTGAACTTGAGAACACGAAAAATCGTACGGCTGGAGAACGGCCCATAAACACATTGGATTCTGTATTGAATCATTAATTCGAGTCCCACGCCACGACACAGATTTGATAAGTACAAGCAACCTGTCACTATAGTACCACTTAATTTAAAACCTAAAATTCTAGACATGCTACGAAACGTGAAAGTAGTCACGGATTTGCCCATGTAGCGTTCGTGTACTGTGCGTACCCTATTTGGGAATACAAGCGTGATGTATGTGTACATATGTATAAGCTATGGAATCTATAAGTTTAGTGTTCTTATGTGATTGAAAATTTTAACGCTATTTTTCTTAGTCTACGAAACTTCTGTCCTTTAGCAATTTGATGCTTATTATCAGCTATACCGATGTAGCCTTTTTAGGGTTCCATATCCAAAAGGTAAAAACGGGACCTTATTACTGAGACTTGGCTATCTGTCCGTCTGTCACCAAGCTGTATCTCACGAACCGTGACAGCTAGGGAGTTAAAATTTTCACAGATGATGTATATTTGTTGCCGCTTTAACAAGAAATACTAAAATCTAAATAATAATAATAATTGGGCTCCCATAAAAAAAAAGGTGTTTTTTTTTTGCTGTTTTTGGTTCGGAATCCTTCGTGCGTGAGTCCGACGCGCACTTAGCCGGTTTTTTATTTCATAGCAATTAGACCATTGTATGTATGTATGTGAGTATGATATGGTTGTGTACAGATGGCAGCACGCTGTACTGCTGCCCGGAGTGCCACATGGCGTACCCGGAGCGGGGGCTGCTCGAGCAACACTTGGTCGGGCACACCATGGAGAGGAGGTCAGTAGATCATTTGAGCGATTGTTTCTCTTAATTAATACTTCGCGCTAACGAAGTTTCGAAGATCGATTGCATAAAGGCAACTTCTAACTTTCTCTGTGAACTTCAGACCCTGTTCTGCTTGTAACATCTCTCTATACTGTACGTACTAGCACGTACATCGCTCTGCATTCAATGTGACATTACCTTTACTTAAGACTACATATTCGCGCTACACGCGTGACCTACTTATTGTCTACTTTATGAACAATCAGTGTATTAAAGACGCTCGTTAGCACCTAACGTGGGTTCTTATTTGACAATCACTCTGACATACCTATTGACATCTACATCTCTCAAGATAGTTTGACATCCTGACAGTACGATCTACATAGAAAGTACATATACTATAGCCTTAGTACAGCAAAATGCGCGCGGGATAAATTACCTATCACTTTCTGACGTCTCTAGTTAGATAGGTACAAGTATAGTCTATCTCGCGTGGATCTCTATTCGCGCCTTGCTGTGCTAAGCAAGCTGGAGAGAGATTTCTCTATTGAAGTCTTTCCACAAGTAGAATACTTGAAAATGTAGACGTTTTAACCTTAATCTTGCTGGTAGGTTCATATGTGATATCTGCAACGCGGCGTTGAAGCGCAAAGACCATCTGACGCGGCACAAGCAGTCGCACAACCCGGAGAGACCACACGTGTGCTCCGTGTGCCTCAAGGCGTTCAAACGCAAGGAGCAACTGACGCTGCACTTCGTTATCCACTCGGGGGAGAAGCGGCATGTCTGCAACGAGTGCGGCAAGGGTGAGTGCCTGTAACATGTAGGTACAGTCAAGTAAATTGATACCTGTGCCATTTTGTACCTTTTCACAAGAAATCTCACTGTCACATACCATACTTTCTACTAATTAAAGCAATACGAAACTCACTATGAAAAGGTTCAAATTTGCACGGATATCAATTTCCTTGACTGTACTGTTTTTTTCAAGTAATTTACATAGCGTCAGTACTTCGCTGAATATAGCGTTTCGTGTGCTCTGCCCACCCCCTTTGGGAATACAGACGTGAAGTACGTATGTACCTACCTATGTATCATCGCGAACCGGGATTGTTGAGCCCCTTACCAATGTTTGTAACTTGGTCGTGTAATACTAATCCAATAGCTAACATCCAGTCGGTCACATCGGTCACTGATGACACGTCTAAATTGCGAACAGTGGCAAGTGATTCAACAATCCCGTTTCGCGTTACCGTTATAATAGCGGGACCAGCTGAATTCAGTCAATTCATATTGCAGCATTTAGTACCAAATTGGCACTATTTGGTGCCTTTTGCAAAAAAATAGTACCTTCTCCATTTCAACCTTGCTGACAAATGTCACGTTTCGTGTGCTCTGCCTACCTCATCTGGGAAAAGCGTGATTGTATGTATGTACGCTGTACGCAGGCTTCTACCGCAAGGACCACCTGCGCAAGCACACGCGCTCGCACATCGCGCGGCGCGTGAAGGCCGAGCTGTCGCAGCAGGCGGCGTCGCCGGCGCCCGCGGAGCCCTCCTGACCCGACGACAAGCCCGACCTGCTCGCGCTCATCGCCGCCGCCAAGGACGTCTTCTGACTGGACGAGTAACTCCGCTGAGGGTCTAAGGCTCTCACCGTATTAGTCGACGCCATTTCGGCAAAACAGACGGTAAAAGCTTTATGTCAACGCAATGAGAGCGAACAACGCGTCAATCGGCTCGGCTGGGTAGCCGACACGAAACGAGCCGATTGACGTCTAGTTCACTCTTATTGCGTTGATATAAAACTTTTTCCGTCCGCGTTTTGCCGAAATGGCGTCGACTAATGTGGGGAGACCATAAGTCTACTGCGAGTGTTGCCAGCTCGTAATGAGTGGCATGCGCAGATTTAAAACCCTCCCGTTATCGTCCAATAATGTACGACTTGTTAATTCGTGTACCTGGACGTGGATTATCTGGTCGTACATTATTGGCTCTCCGTTCCGGGACGTACAGTAACTAAAATCGCGATATTACAATGTGCAAGTCTTGTATTGAATAGTATTTTTTGACATAAGACTACATTTTAATTCGATTAGCATTCGTTTTATCGGGTCCAAAACCGTGGCGTTTATTCAGTAAGAACTCCTTTAATATTGCTTCTTTGCATCGCAAGTATATGTAGTAATGTTCGTTCTGCGATTGCCTGGCCAAATCAGGTGTACAGAAACCAATGTAAGGTCAATCCAATTGATTTCTGACCCACCGCAGAACGTTGTCACAATAATCTTAATCAAGTTTTCCTTTGTTGCGAAATGCAATGTGGTGGGTCAGGAACCAAATGATTCCTCAACAAAGCACCAATATTGTAGTATAATGACTGCGAGGTACAATGAGAAAGTCACTTTTCAGAAAATGGAAATGAACAGAGAATTTTTTAATTTATAAATTGTTGAAATACTTTTAAAAACGGATCTTTGTAAAACATAAAATGCCGCTTTGATAATCTTTGACATTTTTACTTTACTGTGATGTGATCGTCGTAAAATTTGAGATTAGTAAAAATATATTTTTAATGAATGTTGGCAACCTTGTGAAGCGTTGTTTCTTAATTCGTTGGTTTTATTATTATATTAATTTACATTTGTTAGAAAAATTGTATGTTCGTTTCAAAATTTTAAAGAAAAAGAATCCTTTATGCAATACTAGTTAAGTATTGATAGTTGTTATTTATTACATACATTGTACCTATAGTGAATATAAATCGGTTAAAAATTAAATTAGTGTTTATAGCAGTACCATTACTCGCAGCTGTACTCGCTAGTGGCAGTGTGGGTAAACGATTTTGTACAGACAATTATACTTTCAAAAGTGACCGCTAGGCGGCGCTGCAAAATTCTTTACACACATTGTTTTCGCAGTTGCTAACAAGTGCGGTCACTGTAAACCCATGATAATGGTACAAGTCACTGCGTAGAACAAAAAAAAAGAATCACCTATTCTGCGTAAAAACCCTATGTAATTACTAATTATAAACATGATTGTTTATTTTGTTTTTTCCATACTAGTCTACAACTTCTTTGGTTTAAAATGTAACCAAAGCCTCTGTACATATAATAGCTACCAACTATTTACTTGTCAATCCTTACAACATCGCCGCTGAAAGTCCCGTAGCGTAAACATCGCCATGTTCGTCGCTGTACTAGTGAATGGCATGGGCACTCTATGTCAAAGCAATAAGGGTTAAATGCAGACTGAGGGATTTTCCTTCATTTAATATAAACAATGTCACTTTGACAGTGCCCATGCCTTACTGTTCGGTACAGTTGATATAAGGCTTTCGCTATGTCAAGTGGCACAGCAAAAGATTGTGTGATTGAGTGTTTGTATTGCCTTTATGTTGGTACCGCTCCGCCGCTGCCGCTTGCACGGTGTAAGTAGGGTTTAGCATATCCTGTACTTTTTAGAAAATCTTTGGATATATAATTAATTTAGATATACTAGATAATATGCGGGTAAATATTTTTATATTCAGGATATCTACCTAATAGCGTCGACAGAAGTGTTCATGAATTTGTTTTCCAAAATATAAATTTAAAATATAGTACAAAAGTATACAATTTACGTGTAAATAGGATAGCCACTTAAATTGTAGATTTTATTTCAGTTCAGTCAAAAAATAGAATTGTTGAAATTCTTACTTGTCTCGTTGTTTTTCTGTTCTGTTAGTTGTTTGTCAAGGTAACCTTCAAAATATGACGTTCGTTTAATTTTAAATTAATTTATAATCTTTCATAGATCTAAGCAGTGCTTTTGTTTCTTTAAACATGCGCTTTCTTTATTGTAAAATAAAAGCAATCACTTAATACTTTTTTTCATTGAATACTCAGCGGCAAAATTGTTCGCTCTTTCCATGTTATATTAAAAAGCAGGGTGGGCGGATAATTTTCCCGCCGAGTGTACCTACTAATTCCTTCTTTATTGAAACGTGTACAAAATACATTATAATCACTGGTATATGTATATGGAATTTGAGAACTTACTTCAAAGTTATATGTATAAAGGTATGTTCTTGTCTTATTTGGGATGAAAAAGAGACTAAAGTTGGTGCGTAAAATATTTTATTTGCCTTTTTGTACTCGAAACACTTTGTACTTATTAGATAAAATCACAAAATACCTTAGAGAGAAAATAGAGGAACTTTATGAAATACATACATAATACAGCAATATAACATGGCACTGACCGACATTTAGTACGACATATAGACATCTTAGAAATATTTCTGTAGTTTAACAAAATAAGTTAAAAATTATAAAGCATCTGTACTCAATACAATTATAATAGAACCGCGTGGTGTCGGGTTTAGAATAACACTTCTCCATTTCTTCCGTGGATGTCGTAAGAGGCAACTAAGGACAGCTTAAGGTAACAACCTGTCACTATTGGACCTGCCACCTTAAAACCTGAAAAATATATGCTAGAAGTGGCCATAAAACGTGAAATAGTCATCGTTTTGTCTTTGTAGCGTTTTGTGTGCTTTGCCTACCCCATTTGGGAATACAGGCGTGACTGTATGTACCTATGTATGCATGTACAATCACAGTCAAATAAATTAATAGCTGTCTCACTTTCGTCAAGGTCCAGTCAATTTGTAATTTGTGAACTTCATAGAAGTGAAATTATTTGGGCTCGGCGGGTTAGGGGACTCATGTCCATAACGCGATTTTTTGTTAACAGCATATTTAGCACGGTAAGGCTAAAAAAAATTTGTCCCGTACTTGGATAAGTTAGGTTTGCGTTTTAACCATCAATTATTTGGACAGGCTTGATTTTAAAATTAAGTTTAATATTGATATGTTAACCTGTAAATAATATTGTATCCTTTAAATTATTTCAGAGCCCAGATTAGGAAGTATATTTATCAGTCATGTACGGTAACATATAACTCTTATAAGTCACAAAAGTTAAATAGACCAATACATACTATTAAATAAATTCTATTGATATGTATTTACAAAGTGATGTAAAAGATATAACACAGTTTTGACATAATAGAAAACATTCCTATAATTAAAAAAAACCCTGTGATCAATTTAATTAGGAATGTAGCTTTTAACCAAAGTATTTCCATCCATTAAACAGGTGGTTGGCGATAATTGCTAAAGATATCGCTAATATCGCTTACAGTCCTCGAAATCTAACTTGGCATTATTTTAAGTAGTAGTGTTAGAAATACGAAACAATATTAACTCGGCAATTAGTGACTGGCAGCAGTGCGTCCTGCTCTTGCATGAAGGTAAGAGTGAGACGCCCTTTAGACTAAAGCCACCCTGACATTCTGTGGCAAGAATAGTCAAACTGAGCAATTTCCACACACATGATATTTAGAGTAAAAAAAAAAAACTAAAAATAAGTACACACTAACGAGATCTTAATTATTTGGACCCAGTCTTTGTCAATACGTTTAAATACTGTTCACTAGTCCCTGTTTTATCATTCGCGAACTAAAAGTCACGTGTAAATAACTAGCGATACAAGCATTTACAATCTCAAAATGTTTTACATCTTTATCTAAAACATGATCATTGATAAAACTCGGCATAAAACACAAAAAAGAATACCAAACCTACCTACCTTATACAATACTTTACACAGATAATTACATACAATTTGAGAACGAAACTGACCTAATTCGAAACACGTCTCTCATCAACAAATCAAGTTGAGACACATATTTTGTATTCAATTGATCACTTTTGTTCTCAAGTTGCGTATAAGAATTATCACATTTACAGTGAAATCCGTTTATAATGACATCGAAGGGAATCGCCAAACAGGTCATTATAAGCGGACGTCATACAAAACGTTATGTAAAAAAGAGACGTAAATGTAAATGCCTTCGAATTTCAATAAAAAAAACCTTGCCTCATTAACTAAGGATAAAAATTGCACGTTGTAGTTGCATAACATTTATTCTGCAGTCTTCTTCGAGACGATCACTTACGTCTTCGGGAATTAACAAACATTAGTGACGGCGCAAGAGATCATTTCGGTCATTATAACCGGACCTGATTCGTTAAAATAGGTCATAGTAAGCGACATGTCACTGTAAGCGAAGTCATTATATCCGAATATTTTGCTAAGGGTTTTATAAGAAAACCAAACTTCGTAGGGTAATTACGTCATAATAAGCGGTTGGTCAATATAAGCGGCGTCATAATAAGCGGATTCTACTGTATTTACGTAGCTCGCAAGGTCGTAAACAATAATTTCTTGACATTAACAATTTCATTTTCTTTACCTACCATCGTAGGTAATTCTATAATTCTGTTGAGTTGGGAGTTGATTAGGCATGACTTTTGAACTTATGATCTAGCTACAAATACCCTTTTGCATGGCAATCCCTGCCAATGAGAGCAGCAGGCACCTGCTCCACTGCATCCCATTCCCAGAGCATGAGTTGTCAGACTATACGGTTATTGACTTATTGATTTTGTTCTTCAAACAAATGAACTTAAATAATGTTAATAGCTTAGTCGTCCAGGCCAGGATTTCAGTTTCAGAGACAAGCGTAACACAAGGTTCACCTCCGCGGGGTGACTACTAACTACCCCAAGTAATCCCTTCGAGTGGCAATGTGCCGTTTCCCGGCGAGCACCTAATTAAAAAAAGGCCGGGTGGTCAAATAGGCGCTCCCCACAAACGGCACTTTGTCATAATAATATAACACGTTGTATTTCTCCAATGACTTGAACAGAGCTAGGACCAATTTGCTTTTGTTTTAGAGCTGACAACTCACAACATAAAGGGCTATAGCTATGGATTAGGTACCTCCGGCCTGTATGGCTCAGTCGCCATACTTGAGCCGGTATCACGCGAGCAAGTCCTGCGCGCGCGGCTCGCCAGCCGTCACGAGCTGGTACGGGACCTTGATCTGGAGTGGCACGCGAAGTTTGCTATTCAGCGGGGCCTGGGGACAAGTTCACTTCGATTACAGAACTTGCATTTAGTATTTTGACGATTGGCAATGGAGTCAACAAGGAAAGGAGAATGGTCAAAAGTTACATAGATGATAGCCATTTTACTAATGTGTCCCACGTGCTCAAGTGCGAGCGTGAGGGCGATATTACTGCACGCGTGCGACAGAGATAGATAGCAGCGGGTCAACGCTCGAATTTCGCCCTGCTCCGCGACCGGCCTTTAATTTCAGATCTAGTTCTTTGCGAGTAGCTCCGTGTGCTAAGCCCTAAAGGTGAAAGCCTGTAAATGACTCACAGTGATGGTGATCTCGGGCTTGACGGCTTCGCGCTTCAGCATGTGGATGGGGAACAGGTCGGGCGGGTCGCGCGCGGCGCGCCGGATCACGATCTTCGGCTTGTCCTTTTGATGCACCAGGGAATGCTTCTGTAGATGGTCCTTACGGTAGAACCCTGCAATTGTTAATGTAAATTTTGACTCTCTATTTCTCAATTGAGTGTCGTGAGAATTAAGGAGATCGGTTAAAGTTCTAGGCGGCAGGCTATCAACCTGTCACTCTTGTACCTATTAACATTAAATCTAAAAAATATGCTAGATCAGCTAAATGTGACGCAACCTATCGCAAACATGTTTCTAAAACGATGTAAACAATCTACCGAGGCCGCGCCTCAAGTTAAAACCGTTAGGCTGTACAAAGGCGCAGCGAAGCGACATTTTCTGTTTTTGCGCAAAACGCAATACAATGTGTCACCTTTCCCGCAGTCGGTGCAGAAGAAAGACTTGATGCCGGTGTGCACGTGCAAATGGATGCGGTAGTGGTCCTTCCGCTTGAACGGCTTGCCGCAGTAGCGGCACACGAACACGCGGCGCGGCGTCGGCACGCTCGCCGGCTCCTCGTGCGCTATCGGCTCGTCTAACATCTGCAATTGTTGTTTAGGGTTTCGTTGATGAATTGGTGAGAAGCGGGACGAATCGTCATGTCTGTTTGTAGTTCGTTTACAGGTATAATTATACAGATGTAACACGCGTAAAACTCGCTGCAAACGCGCGTGTGAAGCGCGTTCGCAACTCTTAATGTAACTCTTTATTGTACAAAATAAAACATGAAATTACAATCATAGAACAATACACAAGTACAAAGACGAAATAATCCTTAACACATTCACGACCAAGCCTATAATCAAAACATCCGCGCGGAACCGAGTAGTCTATAGCTAGTACAAAATGAACCCGGCTACCGAGTTCTCGGTATCTCGCGAACGTTATGAAGAACCCGGGAGCCGGGTCCTTGGTTCTGAAAGTTTTAAAGGGATATCTGCCTGCTGACTTTCAACTCCCAACTCGTTTATAGCGCGTACAAAGGGGCGGTGGAGGGGCAGAGAGCGGATCAAAACGTACAAGCTACGAGCACTTATACTCCTGAGGATTCAACTTGTCCAAAACTGAAAGGTGCGCCACGCGGTGCGGGAGTCAAACGTCAAACAACACCCCAATCGCGTGGTAAACACGACCAATCATCATGCAAACCAATGAAAAAACCTGACAATTTTGGCTAAGTTAAATGCCGAGCACTGTACACTGTACAGAGCATCCGTATCGCTATATCTGCGTGTATACGTAGAAGACGCGGGTTTCACGATCACCTTTACGTTCGACTTGAATCGGGTCTTAAACACGCCGTACGCTAGGGTTCTAATGTCCAAAGCCTTATTGGTAAAGATAGGAGGTGCTACTGGCAGCCACTGACCTGAACGAGCTGCTGCTCGGGGTAGTTCTCGCGGTTGGCGCGCGGCGGCTCGGCGGCCTCGCCCGGGCACTGGTGCTGCTCGAAGTGCTCGTTGCTGAAGAAGCCTGCGGATATCACTACAGTAAGCAACGGGACTGAATAAACTGTTTAAAAGTTACACGTATTTCTTCTTTTGTTAGAAAAAATATATAATGTAACGTAATTTTCACTTAAATTACGACATTACTGACGATTTCGATTAAGCGAGATACATGTCATTACATTTTAAAGTGTAATAAATTCCCATTTTTATGTACAGCGGGAGAAAAAATGGCATGGTTAAGACCAAATGAAGATCGTATAACGCTATTTACGCCGTGCAACATTGTAATGCAGCTAGCACGTGCTGAAGTGCGAGCATTAGGGCAATATTACGATACGCGTGCGATAGAGATAGATAGCAGCGGGTTAACGCTCGAATTTCGCTGTGCTCCGTGACCGGCCCCTAAAGATTTTAGTGTGGGAGAGAGAGAAAGAGAATGAGCTTGCGCATCGCTTTTACATGGTAAATGCGCTGTGCGAACTTACACCCTCTCTATAAAATCGTGTCAAACTGTTTGCCGAATAGTGTATCCGAGTTCCCCTGCTATTGCATGTAGCCATATAGGACAGACCCACTAGAGAAACAATGTCAGCCACCCAGGCCCACAAAAAGTTAGTGGTTTGTCACAAACTAACGTCACCGTCACTGTCACAGAAACTGTACAGAGCCAATAGCCGTAGAGAAAAAGGCACTAGCGTTACGCGCGCTCTTGGGCCGGCCGATAGGAGCACAGCGATCGCCTCGATGGTTTAGCGGAATCGTCTCCGAAGAACCAAAATGACATTAGTACTCTAGTGGGTAGTTAGTAGTAGTGGCTAGGTAGTTTACCCTCGTTGCAGACGGAGCACCAGATGGCGGGCGGCGCGCGGCGCGCGTGGCTGGCCGCGTGCGCGCGCAGGTGCTGCTTGCGCTTGAACCGGCGCGGGCACAGCGTGCAGCCATGCGGCCGCAGTTCGGGCCCGTTCGCTCGCTCTACCAGCAAAGTCTGCTCCTGGAAATAACCCGTCACATTTTAAAACTTCAAATTGATGAAACAAAATAAGCTTACCAACAAAAATTTCATTTCCAATACAAGATTTTTTTTGCAGACTGTACTTTTTGCCAACTGTACTTCATTGTCATTCACCCTGGATTATGTGCACCAGAGTTCAAGTCGATCAGAAAAACCGTCGAAGAGTTCCCTCCATCGGAGACGGTCACGGCTGGGCCGCCAGAAATCCACTATCGGAATATTGTATTGTCATCCAAAATACGTAGGTATACCAAGTTTAAGTCTATTGAAAGCATTGATTTAATATATTACATCTATGATTGAAAGTGATGACCATAGGTAGTAGAGAAACCCTGATAAAGAGGTCTTCCTTGCGATACAGTTACGGTCGCAAAAGTACCTGTTGGTAGTCGTCGGGCTCCGTGTCTATGATGTAGGGCTCCGAGCCCTCCTCGAGCGCAACCTGGGGCTTCATGTGGATGTTCATATGATTCCGGAGTTGTTCTTCTTTACGGAAAGCTGAAACAAAAAAAGAATACACGGGTCAATCAAGTATTATATGTTTCTGGTTGCTATTGTGACGTCTCCAGAGTCACTTAATAAAATTATGGTCCAAGGTAAGTTAGAGATTTTAACCTTTTGACCGCCAAAGACGCCATATCACGTCATCGCAAGTCAGTGCCCGTGACGCCACGACGTTAAATGGCGCGTCGAAGTTATTGCGAAAGAACTGAAATATAAAACGCTGCAACATTTTTTCTAGGCTTACTTTATTTATAGGTAGTGTAAGTTATTTTATACCTAATTTAAATAAAATAATACAGCACCATTCGAAAAAAAAAACAAGCATTATCTAAGAGCCGACTCACGTCTTTGGTGTTAGGAGCACAGCGTTTCACTTCGCGCCTTAACGGTCAAAAGGTTAAATGTTCTAAACACGTTTATTTATATTTATGAGCATAAAATAGGAGCTATATTACAACCTTTTCTAAACAATTCTATCATAGTTGTAGCTAACATTTTTAAAGTTTTAAGGTAAAAGGTACAATAGTGACAGGATGCTAGCCTGTTGCCGAAAATACATCTTAATCTATTGTCGTTGCCTCTTACAACATCCACGGACGAAATGGAGAGTTGTCATTCTAAACCCGATACCACAGGCAACACATTTTACACCTTACTCTGGTAACGCTATCGGGTAGGTACATAATAATAAAAAAAAACTATTATCATTAAAGTTCTTATTTTTCTTCAGTGTAGGTATCTATTTAATTTATAGTTGATCCAATCGATTCCTGATCCACCATTGAAAGTCGTCACAATAAATCAAAAAATATTTTCTTTGTCTTTTATTCGTTCGTTAATATGTCTTCACTTGCCTCTATTCTTTGTTAACACTGCCTTTTGGCCGTACTTTCAAACGCACTCTACCAGTCAATCCGACCACAGAAACTCAGAACTTTCTAATTTGATGCAGATAGAACAATTTTAAAATTGATTACTTTCGGACTTTAGCGTCCATGGATACACGGTAGTGATACAGGCGCGTCCCTCCCACCCTTTCCCCCCACGGTGACCCGATCGAAGCTCCACACTGGCCCACATACCGCTATCATAGCCGCTACATGTTTAACTACATACATACATCACGCCTGCATTCCCATATGAAGTAGGCAGAGCACACGAAACGCTTCGCAGACAAAACTATCCACGTTTCTGGCAATATTTTTTAAGCTGAAGGGTTCATAGGTTTTAAATTGGCAGGTATAATAGTAACAGGTTGCTAGCTTGTTGCCTATAATTTAACCAATTTCCTTAGTCCTCTTACGACATCCACGAAAGAAATGGAGAGGTGTTATTTTAAACCCAACACCACACGGAAGTTAAACTACATGCATGCTATTATTATGCTATGTATGTATGTATGTAGTATGTCGAGTTCAATGTATTTATATCACATCTAATCTTCATAAAAAATGCAGCATCCAAAAACACATTACATACATGCAGACATTACGCCTGTATACCCAATTGGAAGAACCATGACATCCACATTTCGTAGCCATTTCTACCATATTTTTCAGACTTTAAATTAAGAGGTACTAAGTATACCTTATCGGTTTAGGTAGTTAAAACAATGTAAACAATCTTGACGTGTCTTTTTATTTAAACGTACACTTTATAAATCGAAATCTTTACATTTTACAATTTAGGTATGAAAAAATCATTTACTTTCGTAATTGAATTGTATAGTGCAACGATTTTCATTTTTAGACTGTGTATTTCAACAAAAATAGATGTCAAGATTGTTTATATTGTTTTAACTACCTAAACCGATAAGGTATATTGACACGTTGCTAACCTGTCTTCTAAAATATACCTTAACCTAACTTTATTAATTGAACATTTATTATTCTGCCCCGTGTGGTGCCGGGTTAGAATAGCACCTCCCCCTTTCTTCCCGTGGGTGTCGTAAGAGTCGACTCTGGGAAAGGGTTAATGTATTGAGGGCGATGGGCTAGCAACCTGTCACTGCAATATCACGTTTAACCATCTGGTTACCCTGAAATTGCTAAACGTGGCACTGGATTTTTGAATTCAAGTGCTCTACCTACCCCTCTTGGGAATACAGGCGTGAGAATATGTATGTATGTATGTACATTAATGGTTTGATAAGTATATTAGAAATAGGTAACTCAAAAAGCACTTCAAAAGGTGACGTCATCATAAGCGTACATACTTAATTTTGTTCTTGTTAACTTGTTGTCAAGGGAACGCGTTGTGTGTAGGCGTTACGCAGTAACAGTATGATTGCGTCACACGATTTCGGCAACTCGAGTTCCTCGCAGTATTTTTGCACGTTTTCAAACATGTTTCCATGCTTATAAAGAAGTTAATTATAAATATTGGTGGGAGTAAATCTCAAGGTAAAAAGGCGAGTGTGAAAAATAAATGAACCGTATCTAAATGAAATAACTGTGCAAAGTGTGTCCCAGTATAATAAAACTGATACATTCGCGTCTTTATATTGAGATTAGCTCGACATGTTTCGGGGTAATTCGTGACCCGTCATCGGGAGCAACGCGCCATAGCAGCTGCGGATGATAACAATATAAAAACATGAGCGTATCCTTTTTATTTGACTATTGGTGAATCTTACGGTAGTTTTATATTTACTTAGGTTGAAAATCTTTATCGAGGATTATTTAAGATATTTGAGCTGGTTAAAATATTTTGTTTGGTAATAAGAGGTAATCTCTAGGACTACTGAAACGATAAAAAACACGGATAAACGTAGGTTATATTTTTGTTTCCGCTGATTGCAGACGAAGTCGGACGCAAGGGTTATTTAAAACGAAAACGTGAGACGGTATATCACGTCTTAATGCAAATAGGATAGAAAGGATTGCATTTAGGTATATAGGATTTTTCCGGCCCTAGTTTGACGAATAGTGACAGGTTTAATTATTCGTGGTATAGTGGTCAGCAATAAACTTGGCAAGATTTTAAGTGGTGGGGGTGAGTCCGCGCATCGCTTTTATGCGGATGAAAGTTTTATTGGTGGTTACAGTTTAATTTGTAACCCTACAGATGCCCTATAAATTAACCCTATAATTACGCCCATGTTCCCAAAACCACACGAAACGTGACATATACAAAGCCACGACTATTTCACGGATCGTAGCCACTTCTAGTATGATTTAAGGTTTACAAACAAATGAAAGAGGTATAAGAGTGACAGGTAGCTATCCTCCTCTTCAAGCATACCTAAACCTATTTCCTTCGTCGCCTTTTACACCACCTACGGATCAAACGGTGAGATGATATTCCAGCACGACGCCACACATAAACAACCTTACTAAATCTAATCTACTGTTTAAAAAATCCTACATGACCAAATATATGATAGTAAAAAGAGAATCTAAACCTTCATTATTCGTATTCTTAGTCGTTTTCGTCAACATACCTACATACATACACAACGTCTGGAATACAGGGTATACAAATGGGGTAGGCAGAGCACACGAAACGCTACATAGACAAAACCATGACTATTTCCCGTTTCGTGGCCACTTCTAGCATTTTTTTTTAGGTTTTGACTTCGCAGGTATACTAGTGTCAGGCCTAGCCCGTCGCCTAAAATATAGTTTAACCTATTTCCTGAGTCGCCTCTTACGACATCCACGGGAGAAATGGAGAAATGTACAGTCTAAATCCGACACAACACAGAATCAACACAATGAGTAAATCGACGCCGCATATCGACAGTCGCTGTAACTCAACATAACGCAGTATTAATAACTTACAATGCTAAGAACGAGCCGCCACAAAACGAATATGAACGGCGGAAAAAATAACAAAAACCCGTACGAGCTAGTCCCCTCTCACCAAAAGTCACCCCTCCTTAAACTAAATTCGATTTCTAAAAGCGTCCATACTAACCCTTGGATATCCGGTAATACCGGGGTGATGTCACGCGATTCTAGCATTTATGCCGTGGCGGTATGGTCTGAAATAGGGAAGGGGTGTGGTATGGTTTAGAGATTGTTGCTCCGTGCGCTCCCCCTACTTACTGGTCGTGCCCCCTCGCGACTGGCCCATAGGGGATCACCCCTAGAATAGGGGAGGATTCCGTAAAGGTCGCTTAAGCTATGCGGCCCTGTCTCATACTCGTATAAGTACGAAGTTGGTATCGATCTGGACTTTTGGTGGGGCTGTCGAAATACCAGCGAAATATAAAAGCAGCTGAGTAGGATTTAGTATTAGTGCTTAAAATAGCCTGTATGTTATTCTGATGAAAGAGTTAAGTCTTTGTAAAGTTTTATTAAAATCTATAACGTAGTTTTAGCGTGAAAAGGTAACAAACGTCTATAGATCCATCCACATACGTGACACCTGTATTCCCAAATGGGATACAAGAAACATTACATGGTCAAAATCGTGAGTATTCCACCATCTCGTAGTTATATTTTTAGGTTTTAAGTTAGATAAGGAGTATAATAGTGACAGGTTGCTAGCCTGACGCCTAAAATATACCTTAATTTATTTTCTTTAGTAACATAACCAACCTACACCCGCGGAAGAAAAAGAGACAGTGTCATTTTAAGCCCGAAACCGTAAGGGTTGTAGATGGCTTTAATGGTTTATGGTTTGAGAGGTTTCATTATGTATCAAAAGAACACAAAATTCGCTCACTGAAAACCACAAAATGACATAAACGGGCATTTATTCGAGCGTTTCAACCGTCCCGTCCATCTGGATACTTTTCTGTAAAAATGGAGGAATATTCTGATACCGTCGTTTAGTCAATCTATTAGAGGAACAGGAACTCTTAACAAATAGTCAAAAACAATATCAAAATCTGCCCAAACAGTGCGTACGTACAAACATTGTTAGTATATTAATCTTGGTGTTATTTGGGGTTACCTTAGATTTATTTCAAACAGAAACAAATTTTGACACGTTATTAGAATGTAGTTAAGCTATAAGTTATAAAACAAACGGAAATCACGAACGACTGAACCGATTCGACTGAAAATTGGTGGGAGGCAGCTTATAACCAGCAGATTGATATAGAATACTTTTTATCTTATGTCCGGGATGTGACATAAAATGTAGCAAACGACAGACTCAGACTAAAACCCCTTAGGCGGAACAAAGTTCGCCGGGTCTGCTATATAAAATAGTTCGGTGCAATATTAGTAAGGCCAACCATTCTCCGAATCTGAGTGCAGATTTGTTATTTTGCCTCGTGATGAGGCAACGTCCATGTTCTCTGTTGTCTCGATCTGTTATGTTGCCAGCCTTTTTTAGACATACATAGTCGAAATCATTTTAGCACATACCTATTTAGGATATAAGTTAGACAAAAGAAAGAGGTAAGATATAATAGCGACAGGTTGCTATCCTGACAATGAAACATACCTTAACCTGTCTTCCGAACCAATTAACCTATTTTTAGAATAACTTACTCATCATTATAGTACCTGCAAAGGTGACCAAGTTTCACATTTCAAGAATCGGCTTTTCCCGATGATCACATCTACCTCGATCAATTTTATGTCTATATAATTTTAAACAAAAAAAAACCGACTTCAAATTAGCTTTATCCTGAAAGGAAACTTCTGTTTATGTACATATTTACTAAAGGTCAGGTAGGTATACATAGCTCTCAGCAGATTCAAGGCTTTAGAATAGCACTATCTGAATTAGAACCCTCTAAACTGTTAAGTAAACCCCACGATGAACGAGCATTAGCAGAAATGCAACGCTTGAGAAGCAGCAGGCCTGG
>BHDV01052228.1:76069-92011 GCA_005406045.1 Adoxophyes honmai | reverse complement strand
TAAAAAAAAAAAAAAAAACAGCCGAATTGAATACCTCCTTTTTTGAAGTCGGTTAAAAATGCCAATAACCGTATAGAAACGTCGAAACAGTTTCACCGGAAGTAAGTCGCTAATAGCCTTTCCATGTAGGCGTCAGTTTTGTCCCACTGGGATACACACCGCCGTTAAACACATAAGAACTTCTGTATTTGGGTCATACAATATCCAAGTGATAGTAACGTTGTCGCGGTTAGAACACCACCCCTCCATTTCTTAAGTGGATGTCGTAAGAGGCGACTAAGGAAATAAGTTAAGGTATATTTTAGGCGACAGGCTAGCAACCTGTCACTATTGTGCCTCTTTCGTCTGTGTTAATAACGCCACAATAGTCCCCACGAAACTTAGAAATGGCTTTGATCGTGTAACGATTACTGTGTTCTGCCAACCCCAGTTGGAAATACCAGCGTGATGTTTATGTTGTGCTTTGTGTGTATTTACATTATACGCATACATATCATCACTATTTTTTCCACATAGGTAGGGCAGTGACTACTTTGTTCCACTCGCTACGACCACGACATACAGACATATAATACGCATATATTAATGTGTGTTTTATTAACTTGAAAATAAAAGTAAATAAACCGACAATTACATTGAGTCGTTCACCTAACGTAGTCGCCACACGTGCCAAACTACTTCGGCCAACGAACGTCGTCTTTACACTATAGTCTGACTAGACCAGGGATGGCGAACCTTTAGCGATATACGTGCCATTAAAAAAAAAAACAAATAGTTTTATAGCTATGACGTGCCAACAAATAATTTAGCCTTATATTAAGTTTATTAAAAAATCTTAATTACAAGGATTCGTCTAGATAGATTCGTCGCGAATGGATTCGGCGTGCCTGAACTATTTTCTTGCGCGTCAAGTTTGGCACGCGTGCCATTGGTTCGCCATCACTGGACTGGACTGTCCGCCGACCGCCGTCACGTAGCCACACCTGTGACAACTGTCGCTCACCGAATACGGGCGACTGCCGAATTCTTTAAACTGGCGGTCTCGTCTCAGTGTGAGTTTCCTGTATGGTGTCGGGATAGAATAACACCACTCCAATGCTTCCGTGGATGTCATGAGAGGCGACTAAGGAAATAGGTTGTATATTTTAGGCGACGGGCTAGCAACCTGTCACTATTATACTTGCCAACCCGAAACCTAAATAAATACGCTAGAAGTGGCCACGAAACATGAAATACTCATGGTTTTGTCTATGGAGCGTTTCGTGTGCTCTCCCTACCCCATTTGGGAATACATTCGTGATGATGTATGTATGATGTATGCCTCAGTGTAATTGCCGGTTAAAGGTCAAAACCACAGATTTTTATTGGAATAGATACAGCGAGTTCCCGAAAACCAAGCGCGCCACTTTTTCTCTACCTACTGTAACGGTGAAACCGATTCAAAGGTGACGCCGCCTTATTCAAGTTATCCTGTCTCTGGCCAGTTAAACCATAAGTGGTAGAAAAATAAATGCAATCGCGTCAAAGCATTGTTCCTCCTTTTTGGCACGCGAAGTCCATACACTTGAGTCATATATTTCGATATAAGTCTGTGGTCAAAACCAATTTCGTGGAAGTAATATCGACTAGGTAAATATAAATACAGTAAGGAAATAAGACCATCTTAAATACGCAGAACTTTATGTAAATAGAATCGGTATGGCTATTTCTGCGGAAGGTTTACCTTGACCGGTCGAGGGTCCCCCGTCCCTTGTTAGGCAAGATTTCGATACCCCCCAAAGGGCCAAGGGGGTAACCCTTTTCGGGTAGCTCTGCTCTGGGCATGTAATATTTAAATACCACGCTTGTTACATAGAGCGTTGGGTTAGTTAATGTTGTGTTATTAACTGAACGTTGTCGGTTTCGTGTCGAAACCGTTTATTACTGGCAGACGATCGATTTACTGTTTATAAAGACTGAATATTATAAATCGTTTCTGTGTGATGTCGAGTTGACATGTTGGTAACACGTCCCCATAGGAGGCGACTAAGGAAATAGGTTTAAGTATATTTTATGACAGGTTAGCAACCCTAATCAAAGGTTAACTTAATACCTAAAAAATGTGCTAAAATCCCATTTGGGAATACAGAAGTGATGTATGTAAATATAATTACTGTAATAAGAATTAAAATTCACAAATAGACAAAAACATGTACACACTACCTCAACGTTGAACAAATAAGAGCGTGTATTACGTAATTTGTTGATCATGATACTATTTTTTCAGTTACCTGGGATAGGACCCCGCCTATTGTCACAGAGACATTTAATTTATGTAATCTCAAATATATTTTTTTCGTATTCAATAAAGTATTGTATTTAACTTTTGTTGTTATAAGTTGTCCTATACTTGTTTGTAGGCTTCAAATACATACCTATAATAAATAACATGAAGTGACGTAACCGTCCCTCCCCAGACTCGTAAGGTCTCTTGACGCAAGCAAATCCACAAATAAACCGGCGCCTATTTACAGATCTAAGAAACAAATATACTACGCTGTAAACGTTACCTAATAACTTGTTATTTACATACACAAATAAACATCGCCTTTTCCCAAACAGGGTAAGCAGAGAACACGTAACGTTAAATAGAAAAAACCATGACTAGATATTTCACGGTTCGTAGCCAATTGAACAAAATGTTAGATTCAATATTGTTAAACAGATGTGTAATTGTTATAGGTTGCTAGCCTTTCGTCTAAAGCATACCTTAATCTCTCTCCATTGTGGTCTCACTACAACCCCTAGGCCTATTTACAGATCAAGACAATTGTTTGAGATATTGTGGGATAATACTATAACAATGTAGTGTAGTGTATGAGTCCCCTACAAAAAAAAAAAAAAAATCACTTAAGCAATCGTTTTAAGTCAGCAACTTTTTAAATCATCAAAAACACTTGTCAATCTAAATTACTCAATTAGAATTAACGCGTTCCCCTGCTTCGCTAGTTATTTGGGGCATGATAAAACGCTCCGAGTCAACCTGTTGCTTCAAATCACATGCCGCAGGCGGGTACAGGTCACTTATTTCGGCGCCATTGTTAAATTTTGCGTTTTGTTTTTAAATATTGAGCGGATTTGAAGTAGCGATTTCTATTAATATGGACCTGTCTGGTGTAGTTTATTGTCTTTCCTATACACAAAAATAATTTAACTTTAACTTTTTGAAAACAAAAAAGTAAAAACGCATGTGGATGCCTTTATAAATATGTATTTACAATTTCCTGTGTGGTGTCGGGATAGAATAACAATTCTCCATTTCTACCGTGGATGTCGTAAGAAGCGACTAAGGAAATAGTTTTAGGTATGCTTTAGGCGACAGGCTAGCGACCCGTCACTATTATACTACCTCTTCCATCTGTTATCAAACCTAAAATTATGCTAGAAGTGGCTGCGAAGCCTGGAATAGTCATAATCATGGTTTTGTCTATGTCACGTTTCGTGTGCTCTGCCTACCCCATTTGGGAACATACGCGTGATTGTATGCATGTATTTACAATTTGACAATCCTTTTGTGAATTTCTTTTATCTGACATGTTTTAGGTACTATGTGGTTTCCAACATGAAATGTATCTAATCTAATCTAATCTAATCTTAGGCCTACCTTTTCCGCACTGGAGGCAGATCTTGTCCTTCTCCAAGTGCGACACGCTGTGCAGCTTGAGGTGGTCCTTCCGCTTGTACCGCTTGCCGCACACGAGGCATGCGTGCGGGCGGTCCGGGTCCGCCGGGACGTCCGTCTCCGCTTGCTTCACTCGGGTCAGGGCGTTGCGGATCTGTGCGGAGTTATTGTGGCGTTTAGTAACTTACTGTTGTTTCGATATGAAATTCGCCTTTGCAGGCTCATTTCAGCAACCACGCTCCTAAAAAACAAAAAACAACTAACGATCTCAGTTCTACAAAAGGAAAGGCGCCGTCTACTTTATCAGAATGTATAAATTTATGGTCAAGTTGAGTGACAACTCTAACACTGTATGTTTTGAAATTCGATAACTACCAAACGCTGCCATAGTGAAACGTGATTTTTTTTATAAATGATAAAGTAGATTAAAAGCAATCTTTCAGTGCTACCTACAACACGCACTTATGAGTCGTTCTGGAGAAAAAAAAATGTAAAACTAAAAAAATAAGAATAGCTCGGTAACCAGAAAAAAATATGTCCCAAAAGGCTCTTTCAAACTATTTTGACCGAAATTAAATACATATCATTATCAGACACACCTACAAGACTTTTTTTATCATTTTCATACGAAGCATAAAATATTTTTTATAAAAAAGTATTAGAAATGGGCCTGTGGGTGTTCTAGTCTTGCATTTAAAAAGTATTTCTTGATCGATTTCTGCGATAAACAGCATAGGATTTTTTACTGAGTGAAATTGAATACTGTGATACAGTTTTCCCAAGAAAATAAGTCCGATCGGCTGTTACCGTCTGCGCCGAGAAGGACAGAACGATATCCGAGACTAGCCGAACGTTTTAAGAGTCAGGACTCCCATACTAGCCAATGGAATCAGTTTGCATGGCTGATCATTACCAACATGCACGCAAAAGAGCTGTCGTCCTCTTTTTAATGAAGTCATAATAAATACTTTTAACTGGCACAACGTGTAACGAGAGCAAAAAATTACGTGAGCTGAACTGATGAACAAGATGGCACCCGACACATCGTACGGGCGGGGCGGCTATCATGTTGACGTGACGTGACATCTATCAATCAATAACCAAAAACAACGCAAGAGTTTAGCGCGCGAAAGTCTCTTTTATAATAATAATTATTTTTGTAATACTGTAAGCTAAGTAAAACCGTTTAATAATAAACTGTACTGACGTTTTGTTTTAGTATGATGGTAATGATCTGCCATGCAAAGTCCACAGAAAAGGTTTTTTGTTCCTAGTTACGCGAGCCTGGACATATGTCATGAGTCATTCTGTCTGTGACATCAATCAATAACCAATCAAAACTCGAGTGTTAAAAATCTTTTTTATCATTGGTAGATCGAAGTTTCCCGCGTCACAAAACTCGTCTACCGCGCAGGTATGTCCAGAGGCATTCTTAGTTCGGTAATACTGTACTGTGCGTGGTAGCGTTATAGTATGACCGAAATGCTATCTCCCCTGACCGGTGCTTTATTTATGTGCACTCTCGTATAATTTCGAATATTACAACCGATACCGTCACGTCACCGCCCCGCTTCCGCCGTCTGTGTGTTTAGATGTTAAATTTAATATGTTTATGAGGATTTATAACGCAGACAATAACGTTCAGAATTAATTATTTTCTCGTCTGTCTCGCTCACCACGACCGACGACGAAACAATACAAAACGCGTTACATGGTAGTACGTTTAAAGACCCTACACCCGCAAAATCTGAACTTCTCGTGCATACGTAATTAGGTTAGCGAATGCGGAGGTAAATTCTCTGACAAAGAATGTTAGTCTCGGTGAAATTGTCATAGTAAATACTTGATTCATAGTTAGATACAGCTGATTACAGTCCTTGGCATCTAACGTGGCAAGGTTTTAAGTTAAGCGTTTCTAAGAAAAAGGGGTACAGATACAACCTTGCCAAATTACAAGTTGGGTACTGTAATAGATGTAAGCTCAATTTAAGACTATAATCAAGATGCCAAAACTGTGCTTTTATTCAATCATTTAAACACACGCTGCGGTCCGTTTAATTTCTCAGTTTTTGATTACGCATTTATCAACAGTCCGTAACTGCGTCAAAAATATCTCGATTCCAAGCCTTTCCCTAAATAGACGCGGATACCAAAAAAATGCCGAGCCGTGCGTTTGTACAGGCCTAAAACGAGGGGAGTTTTTTCCCCCATTCGGAGGGGAGGGCGGCCCAAAAAAGAATTTGGGTGCAGTCCCGCTGCTACCTAACTGTACGTGGCCTGTGAAAAAAATATCGCTTGTTTTTTTTTTCACCGTAAGCCAAGTAAATTGGATGGGGCTAACTTTTATGGAATTATTTTCTGTGATGGCTCAGGAATTTAGAAAGTTTGGGCTGCGGTAGTAACAATAACCTGTTGCTAGGTCCGTCCGAATAATTACCCGTCCGAATTGTTAATCCGTTGCAGCACTATTGTTCCCGTTTGAAGCGTGGTGTCGGTAAAATTAGGTAGGTACTGTCACAAAAACGAATCAAAGTATTTCTCTATGAATAGAGACTTATGTGCCATCCCTCCGGCTATGGTGTCACTTAGTCGTATGGGCCAGGCACACTAGTCACTAACACAGGGTGTTTGGCACATAGTTGGACAAACGCAAACTGCTAGAAGGTTACACCATATGCTACTTACTTAGCCAAATAAATGTGGCCTAAACGAGTTGGGGTCTCGTTGGAACCATCCTTTTGGAGGCAGACAGGAAACTTAATTATTGAGACCGACAAAATTAGAGGCTACAATAAACATGATGAAATAGAGTACATCAGCAAAATATTCACAAAATGATAATCCTGTGTGGTGTCGGGATATAATAACACTTCTACATTTCTTCCGTGGATGTCGTAAGAGGCGAGTAAGGAAACGGGCTAAGGTATATTTTAGGTGACAGGCTAGCGACCTGTCTCTATTATACCTGCCAACTCAAAACCTAAAAAAAAAACATTCTAAAAATGGCCGCGAAACGTGACATAGACATGGTTTTGTCTATGTTTCGCGTGGTCTGTCTACCCTATTTGGGAATAAGTACACGCATGATGGTTATACAATAAATAAACACTAAAAATTCGCCAAGTACGCACAGGCCATTTATCTGCGTAGTGGTATACTGGTAAAGAAACTCACCTCCACCATCATATCAGGGTCGAACACGCTCCCCGTGACCCCAGAGATGGTGATCGTGGGCTGCGTCTCGTCCGGCTCCTGCTTGATGTCCAGCACCTCAGGCTTGATGTCCAACAGGTCTTCCCCGTCGTACACGTTCTGCTCTATGAACATCTTGCTGTGGGTCTGGAGATGCTTCTGCAGATGATCCTTGCGATGGAAACCTGTTGGAGGGAGGGAACTTCACTCGCACCATCTCGAGTAATAGTTTGAGGTTCGCTCCGCAGTTTAGTTATGCGGCGGCGAGACTTCGAGGTCTAAGGCAAGGTAACGGTAGAAAGGGAGAGCAATTTTTTTAAACCTAAATGTGTTCGGGAAAGGAGCGTGGGTATGTCTATAACCTATTCTGTGCTTCTGTTGGGTTAACGCTTAATCTAGATCAAAGCAAGAAAGAACAGTTAGTTTCAGAATACACAATCTATTTGAGTGGGTTTCATAAAAAAAACGTGCCAAAAAGGCGGGAAAATTGAGTCGCCATTCTGAGCAAATTCAATCACTATAACCCGCTTCATGGAAAAAAGTGAATTTTGTGCGGCAGTTTACTTTTTCTTCTAGGTCGTGTAATGAGCAAAAGTAAATCTGTGGGCTTAGTAAAGAAGGGAATAGGTACCTCCAACCGTAATGTAAATGAAATTAATTTGAAATAAGTTTTTAAAAAACAAAATAAACCCGTTCTCCGTGTGGTGTCGGGTTTAGAATGACACCACTCTATTTCTTCCTTGGATGTCATAAAAGGCGACTAAGGAAATAGGTAAATGTATATTTTAGGCGACATGCTTGCAACCCGTCACTATTATACCTGCAAACTTAAAACCTAAAAAATATGGTAGAAATGTCCATGAAATAGTTTCGCTTTCGTCTATTTCGTCTATCGTGTGTAGGCAGGTAGGCAGACGTCATTTGGGAATACGGGCGTGATGTGTTTAAAATGAACCCTTTTCCTGAATCCCTTTTCACTAGAAGATTAACGCGCAGTGTTCAAGAACTTTCGTGCAGGTACGAATAATCAGGTAGTAGGATATAAGTAAGTACCATTGAGGATAGAACCTATAGAGTACTAATGTCATCTTGGCTGTTCGGAAATTATTCCGCAAAACAATTGAAGTGATCGCTGTGCTCTTATTGGCCGGTCCAAGATCGCGCGTAACGCTAGTGCCTTTTTCTCTACGGTTATTGGCTCTGTACAGTTTCTGTGACAGTGACGGTGACGTTTAGTATGTTGAAATCAACAAACTATTTGCGGACCGGGGTTGCGAACATTGTTTCTCTATAGGTTCTATCCTCTATGGTAAGTACATAAGAAAAAATAGTGAAAATTGCTAATTGTAGTCGTCTAAATTTACTTTAGGACTGATTTTCATCATACCTTGTTCCAAGTACGTATTGGGTAAAAATAAAATTGATCAGTAGTTCACGACACTCTGGGGTCCCGGGGCAAACCGAGGCACACGTGAAGTCACCCATCGAACATCACGGGAAGGCAATTTATTAGGGATACGGGACGTGGGTGAGATGCCCAGGTAAATAACAAATGACATGTTTTTCCGACAACTCATTTTCTCTACACCATCATGCTTGTAATATTATAACAGTTACAGGGCAATGCCTTTGCCACCCCCCATTACAACCCTGACGCCATCGATCGATACATACCTACCTGGGTTCAAATAATGTAAGCTATGTATATTTAAACTAATAGGTGTAGTTACAGGTGTTTTCAGATGGGCAGGTACCCGATTTTAGAACTCTCGCGTAGATGTAGATGTCTTAACGTCATTTAAGAATCGTAAAGCCTGCAGAATGGGGTGATAGTAATAATAAGACAGGTTCCCCTCCGTTTTATATAGGGATGTCGACTGGGTTAAATATATGTAATTCAAATTAGTCCGTTATATTATGGAAAAACATGAGACGTGGTTTTTGGTTTATCAAATAACTAAACATCGATCGACAAAGTTATAAATCGATGGGCCCTACGTACAAGGGCCAAAGTGTAAAATCCAAATTTTACAGGGCGAGCTGTTAAAGACAAAACCTGCTGTAACTCAGAAGTGGCAAACCCGAGACTTCTGAAACTTGGCACACTTACTAATAACACTCTGCCCTTCAAACACAATGAAAAAAAAACTTATAAAATAATTATATACCTAAAGTTTTTGTACATACGCCCATGTACGTGAATATTAGGCAGATAAAATTTTGTAAAAAAACAGGTAAAAAGATCTATGTGTTACTTTGGCTCTTATACGCGGTCTTCTTTAAAATCGTTAGTAAAAAGTATAGAGTTATAATACTCGTGTATTTAAGCTTTTATATGTATAACTTAAGAGAATTGACTATTTTTCGAGGAAATGGAATGATAATTCATGATTTTGTGCTAGTTTGGTCTTTATACGTTGAGAAGTTTGCTGTATCATAAGGGCTTAAGTGAATAAAAAGTTCTATTTTATAGTTTTCTTTCATAAAAATCATCGTTAAAATAATTTATTTTATGGTTAAAGTAAACAGTAAGACTACTAGAACTACTAGAAATATGTGTAGAGACTTTTACTTACCAAAACACAAATTGACTTTCGAGATCAGTAGATTTTTTTTCTGGTTTCAAAATCTTGAAAATTAAAATGTGAATTAAAATGTAATTACTTGTAATTATAGGTATATATGCTTAAAATAGAATAATCAATAAAATTTTACTAGTTCTGTTTTTATCAATAGTCACTTTCAGGGGCAGTAGGAATAGTATATATTATATTGCAATACTAAATCTGTTCCCTTATGTTTACGTCTATCTTATTAAAATACTTAAGTTTGTTTGAATTTTCACACGGCTCACCAAAACTCTTTTCTTGTCCCTGTTTTTCATCTCTGCTGCACTAAGGTTTACCGAAATTTTGAACCCTTTACTTTTAGAACCTATCCATTCTTGACTGTATTGCTCGCGCAATCTCTCTTTGTCCCTTTTTTCAAATACTTTTTCTTTCTGGAATTTACCGGCGTGTAGGGTTCATCCTATGTTTGCAAAGATTGAGGTAAAATTAAGATACGTAAGCCACGGAAGGTATAGCTTCTTTGCCAAAATAATACTGCCATCAGGTGAAAGAATAGGAGTATCTTTGATGTTGTTGTCAGTGTTAATAGAAATTGACACAGTAAAATTTTGACTCTATCCAACAATATCCTACTCTGTTGGCATCGGTGGTAATATTAGTTACTGTATTGTTAACAGTACAGACTACCATTAAAGTATTGTAAAACTTCATCAAACTCGTTCAGCAATATCGAAAGTGGAAATTTCAAATGTCCATCACCGTTGATATCATACAGTCTAATTTATGAGGTTACTATAGAGATGAATATTCAGAGAGAGCGTCTGACATTGTTAGTGTTGTTTGTCGGTGTGATTGGGTGACGGTTAATAATTTTAATAAAACGCGACTAGTGCGAGGGATCGGTACCTACTGTTAAAAATCATGAGCGGGTAATTCGAAGAACCCGAGCTGCAAAACTAATGTGATGCCCTACTTCAGTCTACTCATGATCACGGTCGCTGCAACGCGGCCGAAATAATTAAATTAAAATTATAATCTTAGGTGATTTAGTCCTGCATAGTAATAATTATGTGGTGACATTCGGTTTGTTTGATTAGGTTCTCTCGAGAAGAAAATTATTATTTTCATTTTCGAGGTGTGTGAGATTTTTATATCGCTTTGGCAAGTTTTATTTTGCAAGATTTCTAAGTTTACTCAGCCTATAAATCTTCCCTGAACGACAACTAACATTTCAAAACCAATATCAGCTAAATCGGCCTAGCCGTTCTCGAGTACTAACGTGAGAGTACGAGCGAGATTGAAGAACTGGATATTTTATTTAATATGCGTAATTCGGAATTTTCTAATATTTCACTAGCCTCAAAAAGTAGCAGAGAAGCAAAAACAACATAATTTTCCCATTGAACATACTAAAAAATACCATAATATTAAAATAATAACTTCGGCCTAAGTGGTGTTTACCATAATATTACACGTATAGGGGCCTATCTACCAGATTGGCCTCTAATAGTAAACATCACAATATTTTACAGAATACATAAAAAATAGATGTTCTGACTACATTTGACTTAAAACATAGGTTTAAAATATACCAAAATGAACCGCTGGGAATTTACCGCGTAAAAGTATCAAACGTACGTTAGGCCCTTATACGTTAAAATTACGCCCAGTTAGGCCCTTATGGTACGGCAAAAACTTGTAGAATAATGAAAAAAATGGGTTTTTTTTAATCCAGGATTAAACTACATACTTTATAGATGCCTAAAATGCAAAAAAAGCAAAATTGAAAAAAATCACTTTGGCCCTTATACATAGGGCCCATCGAAATCATCACCTTCAGAAGTAGGAGAGCGGGGCTTGTGACGACACGCCTAGGTAAAAATTGTACCATATTATAGTGACATTGCTAAACGTGGCACTGGATTTTCGAATTCACGTGCTCTGCCTACCCCTTTTGGGAATACAGGCGTGAGTATATGTATGTATGTATGTTATAGTGACGTCACGACACTTAACATAGAACATAAAAAAAATTGTTTTAATTTTTTTTTGGTAATCTATCTGACGGACTAAATTGGTTTTATTACCACGGAAAGGGCGCGAACTTCCCCCTCTACTTAAAACCTTGCCAAGTTAGACGCCGGAGACTGTAACTAGGTAAAGTTTAGTGGCCTATTTTCCCGATAGACTATCGGATAGGCGCAGCGCAGACGACAGATTTTTTGTGCGATCGAGTCTGCGGCGCACAAAAGTCTTGCATGGATTGTATGAATTGTGCGCCGGACTTTTTGCGCGTCGTGTGCGTTACTGCATGCAATTCCATAGGTTCTATTTTCACAGACTAAAAAGTCCGTCGCGGATAGTATGTCGTCTGAGCGGGGCCATAGAGGATTCACAATATTCACATTCACATTCATACATACATTTATCGCAGAGCGGGCACGTGTGGTTCTTCTGTCCACTGTGGATGGTCCGGTGGATGTTGAGGTGCTCCTTCCGCTTGAAGGCCTTGCCGCAGTCCGGGCACACGTGCGGCCGCACCTGCTGGTGCTCCAGAGTGTGCCGGTCCAAGTGCTCCTTGCGCTTCAACCTGTGAAGCGTCAGGAGGCTATCGCATCATTATGACCTGACGACGCTGAAACGCGCCTTGGGTATGCGGGCGGCGAGAGGGGGCGATGACAGTGGAATGACAATAGCTGCCGGATGGGTACAGTCACGAACCGGGATTGTTGAGTAACTTGCCACTGTTCGTAATTTAGACGTGTAATCAATGACCGATGTGACCGACTAGATGTTAGCTATTGGATTAGTATTACACGACCAAGTTACAAACATAGGTAAGTCGCTAACAAACCCGGTTCGCGATGGTACATAGGTACATACGTACTTCACGTCTGTATTCCCAAAGGGGGTGGGCAGAGCACACGAAACGCTATATTCAGCGAAGTACTGACGCTATGTAAATTACTTGAAAAAAAAAAACTCAAACTCAACTAAATTCGCGGCGAAAACTCCTCCCTAAGTCTTCGTGTTAGTGAAGAATTAGTTGCACGATAGCAAAGCGAAGGAATTCCATCCAGATCATTTTTTCATTTTAGCGACAACCTGTTAATTTTTAACTAGACGAGTCCGAAAATTTCGGTTCGTCCATTTCATCACCATTTCACTATGTTCCGTGTGGTGTCGGGGTTAGAATATTACCTCTCCATTTTTCCCGTAAATGTCATAAGAAGTGACTAAGAATAAATAAGTCTAGGTATGCTTTAGGCGACATACTAGAAGTGGCAGCGCAACGTGAAATCGTCACAATGGTTTTGAGTATGTATCGTTTGGTATGCTCTGCTTACCCCATTTGGGAATACAGGTGTGAAGTATGTTATGTATGTACATATATCCATTTCACGCGTGTTGCCGTGTAATCACGGCTTTCCAGTTCCAATGCTCTGCTTTCTGGTGGCCCGTTGGAACCTTTTCGTAATATACATTTACCTACACGTTACAGCCTTAAAACGGCTTTCGTATTCGCCATTACTGTTACCCTATTCATCATTCTTAATAATTATGTTGCCATTTTGTTAATATTTAGCGACTTTTCTTTTTTATCTACGCGTATAAAGCATGTTATGGTTGCTATTGGACCTTATGTTTTTTTATGTTAATTATATGTAGAAAAAAATAAGTTGCGCTAAGTTTCTTGCGGCGCGTTCATACCAGCAATCGTAGTCTTTACGAAGCGCTGGTGGACTCAAACAAAGGACATGCAAAAGAGCCCCTTACGGCCTACGTGCACAAATAAAAGTTTTTTTTTTTTACTGTAGTGTTGACGTCTCATTCGCCGCCTTTAACCATAGAATGCGTTTAGGTATTGAATATAAAATTATAGTTTTATGTTGCATGCTACTTAGCAGATCAAAGTTTTTGCTTGTATTAGGTTCAAGTTGCAGATAGGTATAGTGGCCAGCAATAGACTTGGTCTGAAGTGGCGGGTATAAGTTCGCGCTTCGCTTTTCCGGAAAAACGTATTTACCGCTAGTTACTTTAAATCTTGCCAACTTAGATTTCGGGGCTGTACTATAATATTATAGGTAGTTTTAGAGCCTTATCTACAAAACTCTGTCACATTTTAGATTTAGACCATCGCAGCAAGCATACAATTACATGAAAAGTTATATTGTACTGCTGCTAAACAACATAAAATACCTATTAAGAATGCTCTATCATTATTTTGCTGCTATCATTGCTCCCAGGAAACTGACATGCTAAGGACGTACATTATATAAGATGTATTTATAGTTTCACAGATAACAAACATAAATTGTATGGAATAGTTATGTACAGTTAAATTTTCAGTGATTGTACATACACAAATATTTGTGCTCTTTGTTGCGAATTACAATATAAATTAAAACAGTTTTCACAAGTATGTAACCAACATGATATGAGACAAGTCTGAAATTACATTTATTGACAGTGAAGTAACAAATATGATAATGGCCATAATAAGTCCCGTACCATAATAAAACAGTGTTATCAGTTATCATTATCATATACCTAACTGAAATTTGAAGCTAAAATATCACATATGAGTCCTGTATGTGTTTCCATCAATACCTAAATGTATTTCTCTTTCTTCCTTTATATGCATAAACAATTTAAAATACTTTAAAATTTTACTTAGGAGTTATCTTCACCTAGCATATCTAAATAAGCTTTCCTTTTCACCCAGCCCCATCATGACCCATACTTTTAAACCTAAAGCTGGTCTTAATAGGTAAAAACAAAACATTTTTACTAATAGTAAAAACCCAAAGTGTAGCAACCCAGTATTTTTTGTTGGCCTGGTATTAATTTTATTTCTTAGTAAGAAAAAAGTACTCACGCAGTACCACAGATACCGCAGAGGAACCTGTACTCTCGGTTGTGAATGGCCAAGTGCTTCTCCATGTGGGTTTTGTCAGTGAACTTAAGCGGGCATTCCACACAGCAAAACTCTGTGTCGCCATTGGGAGTCCGGATTATGATGGCCCGCTTGGATTTGGCCAGCAAACTCCGCTTGAGTGTGTACTCCATTGCTTCATGATCTGTAGGAATGGACATCAAATTTAACTTATGGAGTCTTTATCTACATTGGTTTGTTAAAAGTAAGTCATATATAACGGTATTTAATGTTACATAAAGGTTTCAAATAAGTTCAAGATCAAGCATATGTTGTTCAAGTATTTTTAAAATGATAAAGTTGGGGAAAATATGGGATAGATTTTAATTGTTCTGATCTAGAATAAAATAGTAGTTAATCAAAGAAAGTGAAACTTTCTGTGCCTACTGATTAAAAAGTAGTATTTTGTTGTAGTCAATACAGTACTTCCAGAATTTGACCAAGACAAAAATATAAATAGAATATAAACAAATGGATTGTTTCACTAACAGGGAAATCTTGTTTTAAAATTATGTAAATAAACTAAACCATAAATTATTTTTGTTCCTTGTAAATACATCATTCTATAGGTAGATGGTCAATTAAAATAGTAATTAAATGAACGATATCTTACCTTCATTATGCGCCATAGCGCATAAAGTTGAATATATAACTTTTTGTTATCTGCAATCACAAAGGCTTAGTAATTTTAAACAGAAACAACAAAAAAGAGCAGAATCCAACTTTCCCACGCCGGCGTAACGTAAGCTCGGAATATGAACTTGAAATGGTGTTCCCCCTTACTAAATCCTTCCAACGAACATCGCCAAAGGCCCATGCTCCCCTCTGCTTAGGGGTGACTACCCTTTGTCTACCCTAGCTTCCCCTATTGGAGGGGACCCCCTCCCCACTTCGGACCGAAAGGAGGGTGGGCAAATCGTACCCTTGCATTGATTCAAAATCTACCTGAGCTTCTAATACGGGTAATAAAGTAATAATAATCTAAATAACGAAAATATGTTCTAAAACAGTAAAGTTGAGGAACAATATAGTTATGTTTCGGCGCGAAAAAGTTAAACTTACCTAGTTATAAAAGTATACTACTGTATGACGGGTTATCTTATTTACATAATTACTATTATTTTCACAAAAATCGCCAAGAAATTACAACGCACTGATAGATGTCTTGTTTTATCAAATTAGCATTCACTGCCTGCCTGCTAAACTTGCACCAAAAAAAATCTATCTCCACACAACCGCACAACTCACAACACAACAAAACAAAACAAACGAACGAATGAAACGAAAAGAACGTTGAGTGAAATAAATTTATATGAATGATTATAAAGTTAGGCCGGCCACATACATACGGAATTCCTTTTCGGAATCTCGAATCGGAATATCCGAAAGCATAGAATCCATACACATCAATAAGCCCTAACAGACGATCGAATTTGGTGCGGATCGCACCACGAACATGGTGCGCTAAAAACCATATTCGAGTGTGTGTTTACTAAACACACTGTTTCGGTTCACTCACACAAGTACCGTATTTCGTTAATCGTATTCTCCGTATTGACATAGTACTAATACGGGTTCCTGCA
>BHDV01052228.1:57253-70097 GCA_005406045.1 Adoxophyes honmai | reverse complement strand
TGCTATCAGGAGTCATTGGCAGTAATGGTCGCTAACCTAAAAGCGACCTGTGTTGCCATAAACAAAAGTTGAAGTTGAAGTTGAACTTTAGGTTAGTTGTTAAAATTTTTAGTTGGACGTGTGTAGTGTTACTTTATAAAGAGGAACTCAAAATTCAAATAAGATGAATTACGAAACTAAACTTGAGGAATTAGCCATTAAACTCTTCAGCATTGATGCTGTAAAATTCGGCGATTTCGTGACGAAAAGTGGATTGAAAACACCGGTTTACTTCGACTTGAGGGTCATAGTCAGTTATCCAGACGTAATGGTAAATATCTAAATTACTTTTTCGACAGATTCTTCTTTTTCCATGTTGACTCTGTTAACTTACAACTTACCGATGCATTATTTTACAGGAGTTAACATCGTTTCTGCTCCATGATTTTGCTGTAAAGGACAGTAAGTGCAACCACTTGTGTGGCGTCCCATACACGGCGCTGCCTGTGGCGACGTTACTCAGTGTTCAGGCCAAGAAGCCCATGCTTATGAGACGCAAAGAAGCCAAAGGCTATGGTACAAAAAAGATGATAGAAGGCCATTATAAAGCTGGCGAAACATGTCTTATTATTGAAGATGTGGTGACTTCAGGGTCCAGTGTGTTAGAGACTGTGAAGGATTTGCAAAAGGAGGGTCTGAAAGCTGACCAGGCAATTATCATATTGGATAGGGAGCAGGGCGGCCGGCAAAACCTTGCAGCACATGGTGTGGAAATGAAGTCGTTGTATACAATGAGCAGCTTAATTGCTATTTTGGTGAAGCACAATAAAATTACGCAAGAGATGGCGGATAATGTGAAGGAGTATTTGAGAGCTACTAAGGCACCAACTACAGGTATGCCGTTTTGTCTTTGGTTTTCTAAATTTGTTTTATCATAAGTTTGTGTGGGTGGAGCATATGAAACATACATACATACATATTCTCACGCCTGTATTCCCAAGAGAGGTAGGCAGAGCACAGAATTCAAAAATCCAGTGCCCTGATTAGCAATTTCAGGGTAACCAGAATTTTTTTTAGTTATCTGGGATCCAAAATATTTATATCCTCTTTCAATTTTCAGAAATATCAGTGGATAGAGCTTCATTGTCTTTTGAGAAACGAGCAGAACTGACAACCAATCAAGTTGCAAAGCAGCTGTTTGAAATAATGGCTCTCAAGAAGACTAACCTCTGCATCTCTGTGGACTTAACATCAACAGCAAAGATTCTCGATTTGCTGGAAAAAGTTGGGGAACATGTTTGCCTGGTCAAGACTCATGTTGACATAATTGAAGACTTCAATTCTGATTTTGTCACCCAAATCAAACAACTGTCTAAGAGGTTTAACTTTTTAATTTTGGAAGATAGAAAGTATGCAGACATTGGCAACACTGTGTCTTTACAGCATTTCAAAGGGTTGTACAAGATTGGGGAGTGGGCAGATTGTGTCACCGTCCATTCATTGCCTGGGGAAGGCATACTAAAAGCATTAAACGCCTCTACAAAAGGGGTTAGCCGAGGAGTGTTTCTTTTAGCAGAAATGAGCAGTGAGGTAAGTATAGAAACTAGACAGTGTAATTAAAATAAATTCACACACAAAAAGTTACATTATCTTATCTTAGAATTGTTGAATAAGCCTTGTAACAGTCTTGTAACATAGTATCAGAATAATAAGATAATAATTTGGCCTAAATATTTTCCACTACGGAACACAGGCGTCCCTGCGCTATTTATAATTTTCAATAATTGTATCTGTTGTTAAATAATAAAATGTTTAACCAAGATACTATGATTATGGGTCAATATTTTTTTGGGCACAGTGTTTCAGTACTGTTTGGTGTTTTATTTTATTTATTCCTCAACCAAAAATAAACCTTACCTAAGTGTATTGAGTTTAATTTCTGATTTTCAGTACATCATTATTAGGCCACAGCATACAATGGTTAGCACCAGGCCTTATTTCAAAGGATTAATTTGTTTTCAGGGCAATCTCATCACACCAGGCTACACCAAGGCTACAGTAGAAATGTCAGCAAAATACACAGATCTGATCACTGGCTTCGTGTGCCAGAATAAAGACACCTTCAAGGACCCAGGTCTCATCCAGCTTACTCCTGGAGTTCAATTGGAGACTTCTGGAGACAGCCTTGGGCAGATCTACAACACACCAGAAAAGGTCGTCCTGGAAAAGGGTGCTGATGTGGCTGTTGTGGGAAGGGGTATCGTGGCAGCCAAGAGTCCTGAAACACAAGCTGTTGTATACAAAGATGCTCTTTGGAAATGTTACTTGAAGAGGATTTCTGGTAAAATGGAATAAAATCTCCATAGGTATTTATCATACTGCTAGTATTTCGTTTTAGGTATTATGGCCTTGCCCTATATTTAACTTATATAAAAAAGGTGTTATCAACGAGATATAGTTAGATTCAATACTAGAAACATCTTAAAAATTTAAAGACCATTGTTACAATCATGGAGTGAACTCTTATGTAGTGGATAGTATAATGTTGATCATTTTATTATTCACAAGAGAATTATGTATTACTGCGTTTAGATTTAAGATTGTCAAACAAAAAGAAAGCATTCCATATAATAATTTTAACAAGAAAAATCTACTCAAGTTTAACAAAAAAAAGTAACAACCTAAAGGAATACAAGCTTCAAGTAGACACATACCTATCCTAAATATTTGATTGAAGAACTATTAATCCTCAAATTATTAATTGCTGAGGTGTCATAACATAATTATGTCCTCCTTGATCCGATTTTTAATTTTAATTGTGATATTGATCTAATATTTACCCATGTCAAAAGAAAATTATATCTGACATGATTTTTAGGGACACAAATGTCGAACTGTGTCCACATCTATCTAAAAAAAATGTCATAGTCACCTACTGTGTTTAAGTTCGTAATTGTCAAATTAGTCGAAAATGATACTGTGCAATATTTTTAGTAACAACAACAAGCACTACTTTACATCTTGTATCCAAAAATAAATGTCAATTTCGAGTTCAGCTGTACCAAATTAGATGATACCCAATACGATTTTTCAATGCATTCATGTAAACATTTTTGAGGATGGTTCAAAACCAGCTGAAATGGGACAAAAAGACAGCAATGCTCGTCTCTCTTTTTTGTAGATAGCTCCGTCCTTACTTACGTAAGTAAAACTTACGATGTAAGGTCGGCCTTAGGCTGAGACTGCCGTGTGAATTTAATGAATAATGGCTGTCGCACAAGTAACCGCTCGTCACCCGACCAGAGCGTCTAGTATATTGAAGTCTACCAAGAACTGGCCGATTTCGTTTTCAATTGTACGGAAACTGAGACAGCGCCTCCAAACGGCACGTTTCAGTTTCCATGCAATTATTCGCGTATACGCAAAAGAAATCGAACGATTCTTGATCGATTTCATTACACTATAGCAGAGGTTCCCAAACTTTTTTACTCGTCGACCTCTTCCAAACTTTTATGGGGTTTGGTGGACCCCATGCTGCTGCATTTGTACCAAATTCCTATTATGCCAATTTTTCCCAGCACCAGCGTGGACCATCGTCGAATCTCCCGTGAACCCCTGGGGGTCCTCTTGGACCACTTTAGGAATCACTGCACTATAGACTAGCAGCAATAGCTTGCCTCATTCGCTGTCAATCAGGCGTCAATCATGCGCCAGCTGGTAACGGAAGTGGATCATTACTTTGCAATAGTACGACCGGTTAACGGCTTGCGGTCGGCGTGTCATGTGGCGTATATCGTATACTATACATGGGGCTTACTAGCTTGTTGGCGAGAGGCCTTGCTGTTTCGATGCTATTAAGAGCATGTTACAGTATAAAATTCATGGAAATAATAGAGAAAGGATTGAGGTGGTGTTAGTCCGCCGCCAAACGGTTATATATGTATGCGTCAACCTTTACTATATTCTTTAAAAGTTGAATTTAGCGTGAGTGATACGCGTATTTTTCATTTGCGAAATGAGCGCTTTCTAGCCGCGCGACTGTGGCGTGCGTGTACGTCCAGATTACGGATTAGAAATTGGTCCGAAACTCTTAACTCGATGTGTATATGTGAGGTACTCGTAATCTGTTTATTTCACTACCAAAATAGTTAAGATTTCAATGAATTGAATAACTAGACCTTGTGCTGTGATAGGAATATTCCATGAGTTTGGTGCTAAAGGGAATGCAACATTAATGTTTGTAAATACATACAGAACTTTAACATTCCTATACATATACGATTTTGTATTCATACATTTGTGAAGTTTATGATAGTATACTTAATACACTGTTAAAAATTGAGTACCAATATTTTTTACCCATATGCCTGTATTAAACAAATCCATAAGTAAATTTTCCGTGCTTTTACTTACTTCAATATTCAAATACCCTCATTATTTACATTAGAAACAGTAATCTGACTTACTATGCTCGGTTCTTGTCCTGCTCCTCTTAAGTTTAGTTGAAGAAAAAAATAATAAGAATGCGTAATAGTATGTATTTATATCTATATCTGCCACATCGAAATGATTTATTAACCGGTTTATGAAAAACAATTATTTTATTATGTATGGGTAAGACAGCAAAAAAGGCTTTTATAAGTACATACTATGTATTTTGCTATGAGACTATGATATGGGGTGCACAGATGCACTGAACCAAACTAGAAGAAAAATTTGGTCTTCGAATAAATAAAGTTTCTTTTCATTTGAAAAAAAAAGCGGGAAAGAGTTACATAATTTTTTGTTCTCTGAGGGACGTACATATGTACCTAAGGCAAGAAAGATAGACTCCATGGAAAGAACAAGAACATTACACTTTCGAGATTTCATGGCCCTGGGATGCTAGCGCTTTTGCACAAGCCTGGTTAGAGTGAGTTTGGCTACTCGCTAGAAAAGGGTTAAACCAACATAACCATGGTTAAACGTTTACACAAACTCTCGTTACTCGAACTTGAAAACTGCAAGCCTTTTTAAGATCGAGAAATAAGGTTGATGAGATTTTTAAGTGAAAGTTTAATAATCAAGATAAGTTTAATAATGATGAGAGAGAAAATTGAGAAAGTATCACATCGCATACTAAACTCAAGGAGCATCTTATGATTTTTGAACGTATTTTGTTCGTATTCAATGTTGCCATTTGTTAATAAAACAATGTCAAAAACTAAAATGAAATGTCAAATTTCTTAACCTCCCCCAGAAAAACAAAACAAAAGATTATAGTTATTAGAGATGGATAATATTGTTAAGGAATTAGGAATAAGCAATAAGAACATATTTGCTACTGGATCGACAAACTTGTTCAGCGTCGTTGTGCACAGCAGTTGGTTAAAGAAGTGGTTGAAAAACGTTGAAGTAGATAACACTGTGAACAATGTAGATTTTTCCTTACAAGCTGGTGAAAGTGTTCCTTATCCCTGGCGGACAATATTTATTAGGGTGCGTAATGTTACTTGTAATATAATAGTCCTTAAATGTATTCCGTAAACTTTATTTAACAGTCATTCTCTTGTAGGTACTTAGTAAAAAGGTGTCAAAGGTTTTGCCTCTGCCTCGTTACAAACTCCATGAAGGAAACCCTGAATCTCCTCTTACATTTTCCCAGTTACTACAGTATGTCTCTCAGAGCAATCAAAGAAATCTATGGAAGGAATCCTATAAGAAATATTGTCAGAATAATGACAGTACAAAGGATAGTGCCGTAGTAAACTTGCTGGAGCATGACCAGCTGTTGTCAGAGGTAGTCCTGCGGCTGTACGGCTGCAACATCATCCGCATCAAGAGCGACGGCTCCGGCCGCATCACAGAGTACAAAGAAATCATTCCAAACAAACATGTCTCCAAGTCTTATGAAACACACGTCAATTTACTAGCAGCTATGTTTGTTTTAGAGACTGACAATAACTACTTTATAATATACAGAGGCCACTATGAAAACAATTTACTGGATTGCTTAAACTTCAGTCCAAATCTTATAGATATGAACTATGGGCGCGGAATGTTTTTAGTGTATCAGCTGTTGAATGTTTTTAAAGCTATGAGCGACAGAGGTTTGAGTCTGGGCACATTGATGCTGCAGGATATTTATTTGACTGAAAACTTGTGGCTGCAGATACTGCCTTCCATTACAAATAACATTTTAGTTTTAGACACTTCTTTAATTTATGAGCAAAATAAGGGTAGGCAAGCTACCCCTGTGGTGGGGAGTAGTCAGGCACAGGGGAGGAGGGGAGAGGAGTGGGGCGGGAGGAACGAGGCTGTGCAGCTGGAGAAGCTGTGCATGCTGTGGGTGCGAGGCCGGATATCAAACCTGGACTATTTGCTACATTTGAACATGCTGGCTGGAAGATCAGCCAATGATCAGCAGTCCCATTTCATGGTGCCTTGGGTCACAGATTTTTCATCAAGATGTGGTTAGTATCTTATTGAAGCCATTGTAGCTCTTGCTTTCCACATCATACAAATATTTGTACGTAAGTGTAAAACACCCCAATTTTCTGTCCAGGACGGAACTGGCGCGATCTTACTAAATCAAAGTACAGGCTAAACAAAGGTGACAGACAACTGGATCTGACGTATGATGTTGCGAACTGCGCCGACCAGATTCCTCACCACGTCACGGATGCACTCTCTGACATCACGTGCTATGTTTACTTGGCTAGAAGGTATGTTTTGTGAGATAGACTATGCCTGGCACTGTCCAAGTAGAGACATCAGAAAATTATGGAGAGTTTATCCCGCGCGCGTGTTGCTGTGCTAAGTTTACATAACCACGTGCGACATAGACTGTCTGGCACACATTTTTTCTTTGAGGTAGATGATGGTGCTCAGTTTGTCTTTAACTTATTAAATCACTACATATAATTATGTTTATTCTAGCCCGTATATCAATCCTGTTAATATAAACAACACAAGTTGTAAACCCAAAAACAAATGTATAAAAGAAATCATTACACAAACACCTGTATTTTTTAGGACTCCTAAAGAGATACTGTGCAAGCATGTACGCAACAAATGGGTACCAGCTGAGTACCCTGCCTCGATACAGCGCATGCAGGAGTGGACGCCCGACGAATGCATCCCGGAATTCTACACTGACCCTTCGGTGTTCAAGAGCCTACATGAAGATTTACCGGTAAACTATTGCACTACATCAGACGAAGCGTAATTTATTTAATAAATTTACTTAATTTACAATACAACTGTCAAGACATCTTGTAGTTTGTGTTGCTCTCTTCGAGTGTGTAAGCTCTATGACTAGTTTTATTATTTGGGTAGTTTTTTTTTTCGTAAGTCATAGTCATAAGCTTGTGTTATTGTCTTTTCAGGATTTAGGTATACCGTCGTGGGCGTCGTGTGCGGAAGACTTCATAACCAAGCATAGAGAAGCTTTAGAAAGCACCCATGTCTCAGAGAATTTGCACCATTGGATTGATATCACCTTTGGTTACAAGTGAGTTTTAGTTATATCATGACAAGTTTACTTCTTCAAACAACTCCTAAGTTCTTTCCTTTTCAGTTTGCATTTGGAATGTTTAATGATTTCGCTTTAATATCTTACAAACGAATTTACTTGCTTTGTATGATACATACCAAACCGTTCTGTAGAGGTTGGCGATGATCGCACAGTCAGCCCCAGAACTAGCTCAACACTTACTTCATTACAATGTGTTACAGTGTTGATTACGACAAGATTTCGCTTTTGAAGTCGATACTGACAAATAGTCCACAATACGTTTTGTACCAGGATGTCAGGGCCGGCGTCCATCAAGGCGAAGAACGTGTGGCTGTCGCTGGTGGACGGACACACGAGCGTGCGTCGCGGTTGCGGCGTGCAGTTGCTGAGCGCGCCGCATCCGGCCCGCGCGCCGCGAGCCGCGCGCCCCGCGCCGCCCGCGCTGCACTGGACCGCGCCGCACCGTGAGTGAGACCCCCAGACAATAGAATCACAGTCAGAATAACAGAAAATGAAATTACGAAAACCTTCAAATGTTGCCCGGTCTTTTGTACTCCGGCTCTTAGTCAACCAAGTATCGCAATGTCGAACGAATGCAGGCACGCGTCGGTTTACGAGACTTGCGTACAGGACGTAAGGTCGGTGTAACACAGGGGCATTGTCCTGAAAAGCGATAAAACATTAGTCTCCCACATGGTCAACAGTGAACATTTTCAGGAAATATTTTACACAGGTTTTTAGACGCGTATATTGGACCACTGGTTAAAATATTTACGTTCAATTCCCGGCCGTCCTGTATATTTTTTTTTTGACGAATATTTAATTTCACCCGTTGGCAACGTTACGTCCGATCAAATTAAACAGACAAACTCATACTTAAATCTTTTTCTCAAAATTATGTTGCAGGAAGGTCAGTCAAGCAAGACAGCTCCGACGACGCGTCTGACGACGAAGAGGAGTCCACAAGCCTACCTCAACACGTGTCGCGTCTGAGCGTGCCGGCGCGCGCGCGGCCGCGACATAAAAGCGGCGGCCGCGCGCGGTCGCTGTCCAAACCGCACGACGACGCCCGCGCCAGCGCCAGCACCGACCGCTCCTCCCACTCCCGCCACTACCGCGTCCAGAAATCAGAACTAGGCAAAGGCGTCATCTACCTACCCAAAGAGTTCAACCCGGTCGCCTCCATACAGGCTCTCGAAGCCCTCGACAGCTTCCGAACGACCTCCTTCTTCACTAAAGCGGAAGACCGAGATCAGGGCAGAGACGTCCCCGCGCTCAATCTCTTCCCAGTACAGGACGGCTCCAACGACAACAACGCGGCGAAGGACGACGACACGGCGTTCACCAACCACATGTTTCTATACGACCAGGGGTACTTGAAAAAGTTTAACGATGGCCATTTGGAGAATGTCCTCAAAGAGCGCAAGAGCAGGAGTTTCAACACGCGGTACACGACGGATGCCGCCGTCTACAAGCAGTTCGTTACTGAGAGCAGAAGGCAGGATATGCTCGTGCTGGGATGCCTTATAGTAGAAATATTTATGCACGTTTTCATGAGACCTTTGAGAACCAATAGCAGGAATTTTCTAGAACGATATAATAGCTGCCGAACCGTTTTGAAACACAATTTCGGCGCGCTTCCAAAATGCGTTAGTTATATTGCGTCGCTTCTCTTAAACGTTGATCCGCCCAGCTTGAGCGCAAAGAGCGAGCTGGCGCCTAAAAAAGACGAACCGATGAAGAAGATTGTGGTGACAGACAAAGGGTTACCTCCTCCGACTCCTGCTCAGTTGCTGCAACCGCTGCTGTCACAGCATCTCATACCCTTCCCGCGCACTTTTAACATCTTGTATAAGTTACTCAGCACGCTACACGAGTATGAGTTAACGGCCAACGAATTAAACATCCTGTATATGTACGAGTGTGACGGGATTCAATGTGAGAAGTACCAAAACTTAGACAAGACCAAATTGTACTTCACACAAAAAATAGCCGAAGGCAAAATCCAAGCATGCGTAACTCACCTAGACGTGCTGCTGAATCAAGTCAATTACTACAACCAATTCGATGTTTTGGACATTTTTCTGACGCACTACATTGAACTACTGAAAAATCGGGATACATCCGTTTTAGCCGCTTGGTACCTATTCGACACGATGAGCAAGGCTCTGGGACCCGAGGCTACGAAAACTAAGCTACTGAAGCATATCCTGAATCTATACGAAGACGAAGAGTTCGTAGCGGACAAGCCGGATCGGCACCAGCTGTCCGACCTCGACTCTGTCGCCAGCTCAACATGCACCAATAAGCAGAAATTCGCCAAACTGTACCACAATATATTCCTGCTCCAACTAATGGTGAGACTGGGCTTGCAGTGCTTCCTAGACAACTTCACCCAGCACTTGGTCGAAGCCGTGGGCGGGTACAAGGATGTTACCTCCGAAGTGGGCTCCCCCGGCCACTTGTGCCACCACAGATCTATGGCGAACAAAAAGCCGAGATATTCAGACGACAACCTCAAAGGTGCTCTTTGCACGACAGACATATTCTCACCTGATACGTCGTACGGATCCGAACACGTGATGACGCCGAACGTGGACAAAATGGCGGAACTGAGCGCGTCAATGAAAGAAAAGGATTCTGATAACAGAAGTGAGAACGACTTGTTCCATTTTGAGACAGACAAAGAGAGACTTCCTAGTCGGAGTAGTAGAAGCAAATCGCCCGCAGATTCCGTCGAGTCTTACACTTTGAATGTCAACCCACACGATAGTAACATGCAGACGCCGTCGCCGTCGGCTGAAGTATTCGCTGCTAAAGACTTCAGTCCGTCTGCCGCTCGACCATATCCCGGGAAAGAACCGAACGTACTTATAACTAAAGATGAAAGCGTCGCGGAAGACACGACACTGCGCGGTCCTATGTCGCCAACCATAGAGATTCCGAAGAAAATGAGCATGTTTACAAGTTATCTACATTTTGCCGACGACGAAGACAAGGCTAAGGAGACACAAGGGCATCACGGAAAGAGTTTAGATTTCGATTTGCCGACAGATGTGGCCTCGCCTGCTCGTAGTATCGAAGATAACTTTCCTGATGAGGAACAGAGCGTATGTAAGATATCCGACATGAGTTCGGAGAGTTTAATTTGGCTGGCGCACCGGCTGGGGCCAGTTTTGACGTGCCGGTACTTAACGAGGAACTTGCTCAAAATGTTGACTCTCTGCTACATCGGGAAAGATAATCTGGCGCCCTGGGAAGGCGAGCCTAAAGATGAGTTCGATGAGATCTCGATAGCGAACAGCAGAGTTGTGGGCGACAGGAATGCTATGAAGGTGATCAGGTGCCTCACTTCCATCGTAGGTAAGTGTTTTACGTTCGTTAATATTTTTAACTCTGACATGAATGTGTTTGATGACTGTTTCACATTACATAACGTTGATTGCGACGATATCTTAGTTTTTAACGACGAATGTCGGTACCCTACAAATGTTGGTGTTCGTTCCAGCGATGTACGGCGAGCAGCTGATAATCTTCCAGTACCTGCCGCACATGGGAGAGCTGATCGCGTCGTGCCGGCGGCGGCTGTCGGCCGCGTTAGAGGGCGGCGCCGTGGCGTGTCTGCAGCTCCTGAAGTACCTCGTGCCGCACATGTCCGACGCCAAGCTCATGGAGCAGCTGCAGGTCAGTGCCGGCTGTGGCGGCGCCGTGGCGTGTCTGCAGCTCCTGAAGTACCTCGTGCCGCACATGTCCGACGCCAAGCTCATGGAGCAGCTGCAGGTCAGTGCCGGCTATGGCGGCGCCGTGGCGTGTCTGCAGCTCCTGAAGTACCTCATCATACTTCGCAGATTTTCCTAACTTCATTCTTTTCATGGCATTCACAATTTCATCCATACTTATCTCATTTTCCTGACTACTTTCACTCAGTTCTTCGGTCTGATCTGGTACTTGTACCGGCCTTTCAGCTCTTTCAAATAAGCTTTCAAAATATTTATCTCATCAACCATCATCACATCTCAACATAACACGTTAAGATGAAATACTTTAAAAACTTCACCATTGTATCGTTTCCCGACGCGGACGGTCAAAAGACTTTCATTAGGATGCTAATGCTTGCTGATTTTGATCGGTCACCAAGCGACGAAATGAAAACCTTATCGTTTCCAGGACACGTTCCTCAAAAGCATCCTGCAGCCGGCGCTGCGGCTGGCGTCGACGAGCCGCTGCGCGTACCCGAGCGGAGCGCGCGCGAGGAGAGCGCTCGCTCGCAAGTTACTGGACGCCAGCCACGCGCTGGCGCTGCGCGTCGGGCCCGAGATGACGCGCCGCCATCTGTGCGCGCCCGCGCTGCAGAGGTGCGTACAGTATTACCAAACAAAGAATGCTCCACGATGTACACGCGTATTGTACCACTTTGTTGGCGCGGGAAACTTCGATCTACCAATGATATAATTTTAAACAAAAAAAAACCGACTTCAAATTAGCAATATTTTGAAAGTATTTTGTTTACTGAATGTAAAATCTTGACTTCATCAACAAATTACCGAAAACGCCGTACATCTCCATATAAAATTTGAAGAGTTCCCTCGATTTCTCCAAGATTCCATCATCAGATCTTGGTTTCGTGCCAATGGGACCAATTTCGAGATATCGAGTAACATACACAAAAAAAAAAAAAAAAATTAGGTCGAATTGAGAACCTCCTCCTTTTTGAAGTCGGTTAAAAAGAGATTTTTTCGCGCGCTGAACACCTGCGTTGTGATTGGTTATTGATTGAAGTCTCAGACAGATGACTCATGACAGATGTCTACCACCTCAACGCCAAATGCGTCGAGTAGCCGAACTAAAGTGTGTGCATAGCAAGCAAAATTGTGCCCAGAGTGTTTTAAATAAAGTTCAATATAAATAAATTACTCGTTCGGCTACTCTCGGATATCGTTCTGCGCTTCTCGGCGCAGACGGTAACAGCTGATGTGACTTATTTTCTTGGGAATACTGTACACGACGCCCGCAAGCTGCGCTGCTGGAAACAGGTGGTTTTAATATATTTTTTTTTTGTGCAGGTTTTTTCTGGCGTTCGATAAGGCGACCGGAAAAGTGGACAACTGGCCGAAGCAGGACGAGGCGAACGTCGAAAAGGTACAGCATCTAATCCGGGTCTTACAGACAGTACACACGGCTCTCTGGTTCGGTCTGTTATCGGTTAATATTCCGAATTTCAACGTCCAGACGGAGATGGAAGCCGGCGGGAGCAAAGCTGAGGGTTTCCTGGAGCTGTGCCGCGACGGCAGCACGGCGGAGTGGACGGTGCGCGACGGGCGCGTGCAGCGCGCCGACCTGCCGGACCTGGCCTGCTCGCCGCCCGCCGCG
>BHDV01052228.1:15521-48969 GCA_005406045.1 Adoxophyes honmai | reverse complement strand
CAATGATAATCTTAATGTTATAACATATAACGTACGCACACTTTTAAAGGACGAACGGCTATTGGAACTAGAAAACGCTTTGAAATTTATCTATATTGAACTTTATTTACAAACGCTCTGGGCACAATTTGCATTCTCGCTTACACACTTTAGTTCGGCTACTCGACGCATTTGGCGCTGGAGTGCTAGACATCTGTCATGAGCTATCTGTCTGAGACGTCAATCACTAACCAATCACAACGCAAGTGTTCAGTGCACGAAAAAATCTCTTTTATCATTGGTAGATCGATGTTTCCCGCGCCACAAAGCTGGTCTAATACGCAAGTACATCGTGGAGCATTCTTTGTTTGGTAATACTACTAGTTGTAGACTTCTCCGACCGTAGCGTATATTAGATTCTCAAATGACTTAAACGTCTGGCAGTTACCGACGGGAGCGACGTCGTTCATCCGCTGCCTGTGCGTGGGCGGCGGCGGCGCCTGGCTCGCGCTGGGGCTCGCGGCCGGGCAGGTGTGCGTGCTGGACGCGCGCAGCGGACGCGCCCGCGCGCACTGGCGCGCGCACGACGGGGAGGTCAGTCCACTGCACTAACACACCGCCGCCTGTGCGTGGGCGGCGGCGGCGCCTGGCTCGCGCTGGGGCTCGCGGCCGGGCAGGTGTGCGTGCTGGACGCGCGCAGCGGACGCGCCCGCGCGCACTGGCGCGCGCACGACGGGGAGGTCAGTCCATACATCCAATACAGTCCAATCCAATACAGGCTGATAAGGAAATCCTTAACGATGTTATAGAAAACCTGTTTGTTAATAAAACTTAAAGGTAAAATTTGACTAGTTTCTCATTTTCTTTTTCAAATATTGATGACACCGCTCGGCTAGACATCCCTTCACCCCTCTTCACCCTTAGCGCATCGCGGTTTGTAGTATGCGCACATTCAAAGAAAATTTGAGAATTTCCCGATAAAAAAAATTGAAAAAAATGTATTTTTATTTTTTTATTTTATGTTAGTAAATCTGAGTATCAGAAATTTAATTTAATTGAATGCAAAAGCTATTGTACAAGTGTCGAAGTATTTTGCCCAAGCCAAACCAGCCAGTTGGTCAAAAGTGTCCAACAAAAGGACCATGGGCAACTTTGTATGAAGCCTGGTTCTGAAACCAACAGAGCTGACACTTAGGTCATTAAATAGGTCTTTAACTCTACTTTATTTCATTATATGGGCACCAAGTCGAATTCCATGGGAGAACTGAGATATTTATATTTAAATCTTAGTTTAAGAGTCCATAAAATTTATTTAAAACAGGTTTAGGGTAGGGTTACTGTGTAAAATAAAAATAAGTTTTGTGAGCAATTGATGGTTTTAAACATAAAATTACCGTGAGACTCACTCATAGTGGATCTACTCACGTATTTTTATATCGAGATTAGCTCGATATGTTTCGAGCCAATCCGTGGCCCATCATCATAGACGTGCACTGCGCGCTGCCGCTCTTTCCGTGCAACTGCTAGACACAACGAACGCGGTTCACAACTACCCACATTTTCGCCAACACATTCACTATTTATTGTGATTATAAATATTCTCCGAATGCATTTTTCGTAGCTAAATGTACTGAACGCACCGTGACTAAAATGCAAATATCTTAGTTCTGCAATAGAATTCGACTTTGTGCCCATATAATGAAATAAAGTAGATTTTAAGACCTATTTATTGACATAAATCTCAATGCTGTTGGTTTCAGGCCCATTTTGACCATGGTCCTTTTACAACTTAGTTTACTTACACATCTTTTTACAGCTAGATAACTTTTCCGTAGAGATGCTTAAAGTCGTAGTTTCTGAACACCGAGCAAGTGTGAGCTGAGTAATCTGTTTCAGGTTTTGAGGTTGGCCGCCGTGGACAACAATAGGCTATTGTCTTCAGGCCTGGACCAGGTGACTGCCCTCTGGAGGGTAGACGACGGAGAACTGATAGCGCATCTCAAGTAAGAACTGTATTTTTTACACTGAGATTTGTCTATTTATTCATTCGCTGAATTTCTTTGTAGCTATTTCATGTTAAGAGTATTATTTATAGTTACGAGTGTTATTTTTTGTGGTTCGGATCAGTTTCGATTTGTATGGAACTCTCGGTGGGCGTACCCTCGCAATTTTCTCGTTTTTTTTTTAGTCTCTGTCAATTGTCCAATAAAAGACCACCCACTGAGAAGAACACGCTTTGGTAACAATAATGAATTACGACGGATTTTCACTCCAACAGAGGTACCACGGAGCCGGTCCACTGCCTATCCGTGTACTACAACGAACTGATATCGGGCACCACCAACAACCGCATCGGCGTTCACACCTCACTCGACCAAGACGCCTCTTTCTCCAGCACTAAACTGCGCTCGGACACCTTCAAGGGAGTCCTGACTTGCATGTCTGTGCTGCCTTTAAACAGGCTGTTACTCCTAGGTAGCGACAACGGAAACATCAGCCTTCTTTGCTGATACTGATTGGAGGATTTGCTGACGGCACCGCAATGTCTTCAATCGAATAGTCTTGGTCCACCCGTAGTTATTTGTTGGCCGCTAATTAATCGTCTACTTTATTGCAGCTTTCGTAATGAATTGTAACTTTTTAAAGTTGAGAAATGAAACTTAAATATTGTTTAGTCAGAAACTCGTGAATGTGGAAACGATTTGTTTTGTCCCTTACTATTTACTTGCGTTACATTAGCCGATTTGTTGGAAGTTGCGTGTTCACAGCACGGCACAGCTGTGATATGAAAGGGTCCGTCGTCTTAAAGTCGACCTTTCATTGCGACTTACAGCTATCGTCGTTACTTTGACTAAATTTAATTGAGAGTAACTATAATTTTTAATTACATAACCGTAATTATTCTTAACGATACTATACAGGCTGTTAAAATTTGGTATAAAGCTTATGGCACTGTAATTATGTGTACCTATAGTGTTTCTTATTGTACAAAATAATTTACTATTGTCGTTGGAAATGCGACGATAGCAATTGTTTTTGTTAGCGACCAGTAATTGTTACTCAATTAGAATATTTGCGTAAAGAGGCTGCATTAAGCCCGCTCTACACTCGCGGCGCGAAGTCGCGCCGTGAATTCACGGCGTGAATTTACGCAGCGGCTCACGCATAATAACTAAGCGCGAACGCAAGGCGTGAACAACATCTACACTCGCGATTCGCGGCTTTCGCGGGCGTTCGCGGGTGTTCGCGTCGCGAGTGTAGAGCGCGCATTACACTCGTGTTTAACTTACGTCATTCCAAATACGAACGAGATAGCTTTATTCTATAGGAGCTTAGAAAGGTAAAGTAGATTTGTAATGAAATCTTCAAAATGGGAGTGGTTTAACGTATAGATACAAAAATGATTGATTGTAAATTTTTGTGCCTTTGCATCAATATTGGCCATAGATTTTTTTTCTACATTAGCTTTCTGGTTAAAATTTTATGCTCCTACAGCGGCACTTACATAGCAGCTACACTTTTTAGTTTTTGTAAATTGTAATAATTTATAGTTTGTCTTTTGATTACCTTTTTAAAGTATTTTTTTTTCTATGCTGGTCACCCCCTTTTTAATAGTGACACTCATTTATTATATGGGACTGGCCATTTCGTTAAAAATAAAACCTAAATTGATATTAAAAATTAACATAACATGACACTATTTGAAAAAAAAAAACACGACAGATCAATAAAGTTAGTTGGCAACATTTTTATTTTAAGCACGTAAATTGAGAGATATTTTATTTTGTATTTAGAAACAGTATTTAACCTCTTGTTTTGGCAGCAAAGCTTGTTGTATATTTTTGTAAATTAAGTGGTACTATTACATCAAAATACTCACAAGATCTAGTTTTCCACACCAGTGAAATTAGATACATGTATTATTTTTAGGTCGGTCCGTCCGACAGTCATAGATAGTAATTCTCGACGTTATTGCACGATCTCAGAGCTAGTAAAAATACATTCCTTCGTTATCTAACGTGTCCTACCCAAATCAAATACAAAATAATACAAGGCTCATGAATTTTTCGATGATATTGCAATTTTGCCTTATCAATCCGTGAAAGAAATGGAACCACTACGAGTAAGTTTATAATTGGGCAAATCAACTTTTTTTTGTGTCCCGTAAGTCAGGACACAACTGTAAAAAGTTTGTAATATACCTAGGTGTGTCCTGTATTATACTCAGGAGATGCGGTTTAAAGAAATGTGTTTAAAACTGTTCTAACTGCGGATTATTCACAGTAATACCGGGTGACTCAGGAGACATCAGCTCAACCAGGGACATTAAATAGTTGATTGGAAGAAGGATAGGATAATTATAACATAACTTTATGTCAAAAACCTAAAATTTATATTTTTTTTCACTATTAAACAATCACGGAAATACAATTAGATGGATACTGAACAAGATTCGAAAAATACAAAATTGGACATGACGGGTTTGGGAATATAATAAAATGAAACTAAGTAGAGTTACCCTTGTCTAGAAGTTCGAGTGTCACTGTCAGAGACAATATCATTAAGATAACTTCAATGTGTTAGGAAGTACGTTTGATATGGTTTTTATAGTTTGCTAATTAAATTATGCTACTTACTTATTTTTAAGATTTTTGAGTTAATATTTGTAATAGATAAATATGTTTTAGTGCTCACACTCTTAGAGAAAAGTACAAAATGTCGTTACCAAAGTTTGACATCACTGTTGTGTAATTTACTAACGCTTATTTCGTTACTTACTCAGTTCGTGATTGCATGAGGTATTTTATTTTGAGAAACTGAAATACCCGTGCTGTGATACAATGACATCATGACGTTTATCGCTATATAAATTTAACTATGAAACTTGCGGCACAATAGTGTCGGATCGATAAATGAAATCTCTGTGAATCGGAAAACTTTTATCTCCTGTTTTACCTACCGATTTTATAACTTAAAAATATGCTTTAAGAGCTCTAAGAATGCTACATCTGCACGAAACCCTGCCCTTTTCCAAATCAAGTTTCAAAAGTTGAATGTATTTCTATATCTATCAGATTTTATTGTGATATTTAGAACAATTTATTGTATAATTATTATTTTAGCTTTTAAGTTGTATGTATATTGGTTCCTAAATGATTTATTGTACGATTAGAAAGTATTCAAGCGAAGTTTAGTTATAAGCGTCACCTGTGTGTATTATAAAATCGTCACTTATGGACCGACATAAAAGAGTAGAAACAAGAAAAAAGTAAGTAAAGAATATGCCTTACGCAAGCAATTAACATTAAAGAGAGAAGAGCTTCAAAATGATTTGTTCCACATTACAAAATATTTAGTCACTTTTTTCTTCTAATGCTTTGTTGCCACCTTAAGATTATTTTCACAGTACTTATGCCTTGATCACACGTACCGAGTAGAGTGGCGAGAGAGTGTTCTCGGCCGAGTACTCGGTTCGTGTGTACTACTGCTTTCATAGAACACACGAACCGAGTACTCGGCCGAGAACACTCTCTCGCCACTCTACTCGGTACGTGTGATCAAGGCATTAGCACTTATTGCCCATTCCAATCGACACAGAAACATAGCTAGGTTTAAGTAGTATGTCCTTAGTGAGTGTTCATCGGCCTGAAGGGTCAAAAGCGTACCTACAGCAGTTTCGTGCTAGCGGAAGTCTGGCGACACTGTTTCTGTGTCGAATATAGCTTCTGTGAAAAATCCTAGTTGGCAAAAATAATTTCAGGGTATATGCCACTGAGAATTTTGTCATGTGGAACAACTATTTTGGGACCGATTGAGTTACTCAAGTAACTGTCGTTTGCGAAGAAAGTGTCATCCTTGTTTTTTCTACTCTTTTTGGTGCGACCGTATAAATGTATTATTCGGGATGCTGTGCCAAAGCGTGACTCTTCTTCGGATCACGCAATGCTGCCAGCGGAAATGGTAGACATTGTCTTACCACAAAGCCTTAGTAAATGATGTATTATTATGTTATATACCTAAATCACTTGCAAATCACATTATCTGAACCGTTAAGAATAAGGGTATTTTGTCTAATAAAATGTTTTCTAGAATTGACACGATCTTAATTCTTTTCCTTAAGAGGATAGGAGTCGCGCCACTTCTCCATACAAACGTAGTCCTCTGTTTTCTCCGTGAATAATGACATTAGAGCTAAAAAATTTTTTACATTATATTATTTGTATCTGTTGTGGCTATGCCCCTATGATTTGCTTTTACCGATTTTCTATTTTTTTATTTTTTTTTATTTAAAATATCGATAGTTGAATACCTCCTTCTTTTGAAGTCGGTTAAAAATAGGAACTCTGCCTAGTACAGTCGAGTTCATAAATTGTATATGAGCAGACAAATGGCAAATATGTAAACTTTTGCACCTTATATTTAAGGTGTACAGATATTTTTGAACCCTCAGTTTTGCTCATATATTAATGAACTCGACTGTAACATAGTATTTTAAAAGAAAGGATCAATGTGAAATTAATAAGTTCAGCCAAATTAAAAACATACATGAAACCGTCGTAATCAATTAACAATTAACAATTATTAAAATTTCAACTCTCTAGCGACCACGGTTCGTGAGATACAGCCTGGTGACAGACGGACAGACAGCGAAGTCTCAGTAATACGGCCCGTTTTTACCTCTTGGGTGCGGAACCCTAAAAACAATATGTCCGCATTTCAAATCAATTGCTTTTATGACCTATGACTTTTTTAATACTTTTTCTGTTAACGACGGGTGTGACGATTCAAACTAATCCGAATCATCTAAATCGGTGTAGCCGTTCTTGAGTTAATGCTGATAATAATATTGTTTTTCTATAAATGTATACTTATACAATTATACTATTCATAACTCGAGAACGGCTGAACAGATTTGGCTGAAATGTAGTGGGGAGGTAGCTTCATTAGGCTTCAAACCTCCAGGGAAAAGACATAGGGTGACGGCACCAGTTATGAACGGTTTAAGCTGACAAGCACCAGTGATGGACACTTCATTCATAATTTAAAGACCATAGAGTTGTGAATTGATTGTTGTAAAACAAATGACTTTTCCTTAGTGGGTAGTAAATAAGAGTCATTGTCCATTACTGGTTCTATGTCCATTACTGGTGCGGTCACCCTAAGATACAAATACATAAGAAACAAACTGGATTTTTGAATTCATGTGTTCTGCCTACCCCTCTTGAGAATACAGGCGTGAGAATATGTATGTATGTATAAAAGAAAGTCGTGTTTGTGCGACCGTATATAACTCATGCTATCCCGGTACTTTTAAATCAAAAGTCTGCTCATTCATTGTCTCAGGCGGAACAAAGTTCGCCGGGTCAGCTATTTATTGATATTTATTGAAATTTTGCTACTCGTTTGGCGGTCTTGTTCTTTGGATATTATTATGTTTAGGCAAATACGCTTTTGTTAGTTTTTCCTTCCAGGGCCATAATTCCATACAAAAAGGACAACTGCAGGTTTCTCAATCAAAAACTATTTTTTAGAAAAAAAAAAACTACTATCGACAAACTGAAATTCTAGCAAGTTTCTGTCATATCAGACGGTTGACGTTTCACGTCGTTCAGGTGTATCGAAAGATTGATACAATACCACCTTTAGTAGCAAGAAGTTAATTCACCAATAATGCCTGGTGGTTTGAACACTTTGAACCCGTTGGCGGGGCGTCGGCGCTCTAGCGGGTCTATGGGCGGACGCCGCCTCAGCGCCGCTCACGCCATTCCCCACAACAGCGCCGAAGAACTCAACGCGCTCAGAGAGGAAACGCACTCCGGAGACCACTTCCTCACGCCCGCGCAACTTGAGGTTGTGTACCGCACTAACATCAACAAAGGGTGGGTATTAGCTGACCTGCGCGACCATCCCTCGGAATGGGGCGCGGTGCGGGGGCGGGGTACTACAGGCGTCAGTGGGGACTGCAAGGGTGCCGGGGATAATATCGCATGAAAATCCACGGCATTATGATGCTCTGCCTCGCCCCGCCACTGCTTCCCATTGCAAGAGATTGTCGCGGAAGATGTTGTCGAACTGGAGTTAGTAAGGTTTATTATGCCACAACCATCTTACAGATAACCAGATTTACCAGCCAATAAACCCAAGTACTGCTTCTTGTATCAGTGATGATACCGGCGTGTTTATACAATATTAATTATACCTCTACCTACGTTGAAACTAAAATTGATTCCCATAAGTACGGTGTATTCGCAGCTTCGTGTTTGCCTGAAGAAGCAAATCCTTTCAAAAGTTACTAATAATACGATTACTTTTTCAGCTTATCAGAGACATTTGCCAAAGAAATGCTCGATGCCCACGGACCCAACGCTCTTAAGGAACTCAAAGGCTCTAGTAAATGGAAGATTCTGCGTCATTACCTCTTCGGCTGGTTCCAATGCGTCCTCTGGATCGGCGCAGTGCTGAACTTCATTTGCTACTTCGTCGCTGACTACATCGAAACGGGCGGCGGACACAGCAGCAACGAATACCTCTACTTGGGAAGCGTCATCACCGCAACTATACTCGGTACAGGGTTCTTCGGATTTTACCAGGAGTACAAAAACATGTCAGTTATGAGCGGGTTTGAAAAAATGGTACCGCCTAATGCTATGGTTATCCGGGATGGAGTTAAACATATGATTCCCAATACAGACATCGTAGTCGGTGACGTAGTAGAGATGACGGGCGGGGAAGTTGTGCCGGCCGACGTACGCATCTTATCATGCGCCAATTTTTCGACTGACATGTCTTCTCTGACAGGAGAATCAAAACCCATCAAGCACACGCCTGAATTCACTAATAGCAACTGTTTGGAATCGAAAAATATGGCTTTCTTTGGCTGTCCTATTGTAGAGGGTAGTGCAAGGGGTCTTGTCATAGCTACCGGAGAAATGACACAAATTGGGAAAATAGCAGGTCTTGTTACTGGGTTAGAGAAGGAAGAGACACCCATTGCTAAGGAAATTACTCATTTTATCAAGATTATTTGTGGAGTAGCGTTCGCCTTTGGTTTTCTTTTTTTCTGGATGGTGTACTTTGCTCAGAAGAGTTGGATCACCGCGCTGCAGTACATGCTCGGTATCATCCTCGCGAATGTGCCCGAGGGGCTCATTGTCACGCTAACCGTCTGCATGACGCTCTCTGCCAATCAACTGAAACAAAAGAACTGTCTCGCTAAGACTCTACAAGCTGTAGAAACTCTGGGCTCCACTTCATGCATATGTTCGGACAAAACAGGAACACTGACGCAGAATCTAATGTCTGTCTCTCATTTGTTCTGGAACTACACAATTTATGACAGCAATGATCATACTCATGTTTCCGAACCCGTATGCGCGGAACTAAGTTTAGTTGCGTCCCTCAATCTGAAGGCTGTCTTCACTCACGACACCATGAACTTGCCTATAGAAAAAAGAAAGATACTAGGCGATGCATCTGAGTCTGCCATTTTACGGTACATGGAAGAAACTCGCTCCGCTATCAAAACACAACAAGAAAATCCCAAAGAGGCTGAGATACCTTTCAGCTCAGCTTATAAATATCAAGTCACTATTCACCGCATGCATGCAACTAATAGTTATTATTTGATCATGAAGGGTGCTCCAGAAATTGTTTTGGAATATTGTTCCGCTGTAATGACAGATGAAGGAAATCAGCCCATGACTCCACATCTCAAACGGGAACTCAAAGCTAACTTTATAAAGCTAGCCAACATGGGCGAACGTGTTATTGGCTACGCTGACTTGAGATTGCCTGTAGCGACTTATCCACCCGGGTTCAAGTTTGACACGCAGAACCGAAACTTTCCGCTTGAAGGCTTATCTTTTGTCGGTGCTTTATCTATGATTGATCCGCCACGAGTGGACATAGATAAATCTATAAGACTCTGCAGACAGGCAGGCATCAAGGTGATCATGGTGACGGGTGATCACCCGGTGACAGCGTTGGCGATTTCACGTAAATGCGGCACCATCACGCTGCCCACCGCTTACGATTACGCTTTCGAACACCATATCGAGGTCACTGACGTGCCTGCACATGTACGCACACAATTCAAGGCCGCTGTCATCACAGGCGAAGATCTGCGACACATGTCCGTTAATGATTTAAAGAACGCTTTGAGAACTTACGAAGAAATCACCTTCGCAAGGACGAGTCCTCAGCAAAAGCTGTTTATTGTGGAAACATATCAATTATTGAAACACGTGGTAGCTGTCACTGGAGACGGCGTCAATGATTCACCGGCTTTGAAGAAGGCGGATATTGGCATCGCGATGGGCATTACTGGTACCGAAGTGTCAAAGCAGGCAGCTGATATGATTTTGTTAGATGATAATTTTGCGTCTATTGTGCTAGGCGTAGAAGAGGGCCGAAGAATATTTGACAACCTGAAGAAGACTATTGCTTACACGCTGACTTCGAATACACCTGAAATGTTGCCTTTTGTCCTGTATGCGATTATAGGAATGCCTTTGCCGTTGTCACTGATGCTAATTCTAGTAATCAACGTTGGGACGGACTTACTACCAGCTATGAGCCTGGCATACGAGACCTCAGAAGAAGACATTATGAGATTGCCTCCTCGAAAACCTACTGATCATCTGGTGAATAAAGTCTTGCTATTCATGGCTTACTTCCAAGTCGGATTGATACAATTCTTCGGAGGAATGTACGCGTATTTCATTGTGTTCGCGCAGGACGGGTTCTTTCCTTCGACTCTACTTTTTGTTCGCAACGAATGGGAGAATCCTAAATTAACAGTGAGAGATACGCTGGGTCGTCTTTGGTATCATATGGATAGGAAGAAAGTGGAAAGGAGGGCTCAAACTGCTTATTTTGTAGCCACTTGTTTGACCCAGATATCTGATGTGGTTATCTGTAAGACAAGAAGGATCTCTCTTATAAAGAAGGGCATGCGGAATCATGTGCTCAACCTGAGCATTGTGGTTGACATATTCGCAGCGCTGCTGGTGACCTACGTGCCGCTGTGCAACGTGGTGTTTGGTACGGAGTCGCTGCCGTGGTACGATTTTTTCTTGGCTGTGCCATTCATGTTGTTAATGGTTCTGGGTGATGAGTTTAGACGCTACATCATCAGAAACAACATATCTCAATGGGTCGAAAAGGAAACTTATTACTAAGATACGCGTAAATGACAGCGGTTCATTTGCCTATTTTTTGTACTTTTGAAATAGGATTTTTTAACTAATTAGGTTCAATGCGTTACGTGGATTTCTTCTTATTTAATTGAGGTAGGTAGTTATTTATTTACTTTGAGGTAAAGTTTCTAACACACTGACAGCCAGGCGAGTGGCGTGATGCTATGAACTAAAGGCCCAATCAGACTGTTCATTCGGATGAACGTTCATCCGAGTGATTGCTTCATTTCTAGTGAATTCATTCGACAGTTTGTTTCATTCCGTGTTCAGACGTGTCATTTCGAGTGAATAGTACCGAATGAAAGGCGAAAATGAAAGAAAAATGAACCGTCTGATTGGGCCTTAAATGCTTTATTTCCGGTGTTTGTGCGCCCCGTCGCGCCGCATCGCTTTTGCTGTCAGAGAGTTTGGATCTTAAAAGTGGATTTTAAGTTTAAATATAGTTTTATTTTTCTTTATAAGGTATGACTTGTTTTATTCGACGGAGATACCATTAATTATCAAACCGCGTTTAGAAAGGGATTGAGCTCATATGTCATTTTTGAACTAATGCATGATATGACATTGTCAGAGGTAGGTATGCAGATAAATTAAATTATTTTGGTACAAAGAACTTCTAAAGGACTAACTTAAAATTATCTTGCGATATCGGTTAATTGTACTTAAACCTACGTTAAATTACGGTTTGAGGTAATATTAAAAATACACACTGTATAAATCGTTATTAGTATAACAAAAAATCTTACTTTTCTTATGTTTCAAGTTGCAGGACAGTGTATGAACGCTCTTGAAATAAAACTTTTCAGTACAGGTTAATACTGGCCACTTAGTCTTATACTGATAATATTAATAATTTATTTTTACTACGTCCATGTCGTCTTACAACATTTAGCTGTGTTTACGAGTATTCGTCTAATGGGTAAGGTTCAAAAAAATTGTACATAAATTAAGGGTTAGGTAATAAAAACAAAATCACGATCGCGTCTTTTGTGTTACGAAAATTACCTATACAAAATGTATGGGTAATTGTCGTAACACAAAAGAATCAATTAACTTTTGTTTTTATTAAAGCCCTTAACTATGTACAATTTTTTTGAACCTTACCCTAATAATATTTTATACAATAGAAATTAAATATCATTACTCATTAGACTGTCATTATAATTACTTACTTATCGACATTAAGCTAATATTCCAAAACAATTTTTACCCTTCCCTATACTTTAGACCGATAGGTACTTAAAAGATGGTAAACAATCTTGACATGTCTTTTTATTGAAATACATAGTCTAAAAATGAAAATTGTTACATTATACAATTCAATTATGAAAGTAAATAATGATTTTTTCATACCTAAATTGTAAAATGTAAAGATTTTGATTTATAAAGTTTAGTGTATGTTTAAATAAAAAGACACGTCAAGATTGTTTACCATCTTTTAAGTACCTATCGGTCTATAGTATAGTAATGGGACGAAATTGACAGCTACCGTTTTGCACCTCCGATAGCAGGGTCATCATATGATATTACTATTTTTTATTAACCTCTCGTATGCTACGGAGCAGATCTGCTCCATTTTAAGGATATCTTTTTTTTTATCACCATAATTTGTAGATATTGAAACAGAAGAGGCTCGAATGCAGTATATTTTTCAATTCCCGCATACGAGGGGTTAAACAAATGACAGTATTTACCGAGCATAGAGTTTAAATATGCATTAAATATTCTATTATCTATAAGGGTCTGTACTTATGAAGATATCAAACATCGGTGAGTGAATTAAAAAAAAAATATGTACCTACATAAATTAAGGGTTAATAAAAACAAAATCACGATCGCTTCATTTGTGTAACGTAAATTACCTATAAACGTTCGTAAGTTGCCTATAATGTATGGGTAATTGTCGTTACACAAATGAATCAATTAACTTTTGTTTTTATAAAAGTCGGACTCGCGCATGAAGGGTTCCGTACCAAAAACAGCAAAAAAAAACACTTTTTCTATGGGAGCCCCCCTTAATTATTATTATTATTTTGATATTAGTATTTGTTGTTATAGCGGCAACAGAAATACATCATCTCTGAAAATTTCATTTGCCTAGGTCTTACGGTTCTTAAGATACAGCCTGGTGACAGACGGACAGTCAAGTCTCAGTAATAGGGTTCCGTTTTCACCCTTTGGGTACGGGACCCTAAAAAATGATAAGTGCAGCACAAGCTACATGCGACAGGGGTCTATCGATGTCCTAATTTGGACCATTTGGACATAATAATATGGTCTTGTCGATGTGCCCGCCAATACGGCCGTAAGCTCTAACCAATGACCGATAACGTATCACAGGCTAGTTCTCGCGCGAAACTTGTCCTTGCAACATATGGGTCTGCTGCGAACACTCACATGGTAGATACGGCATTGCATTTCTTGTGCGCCATTTTCAAACAAGAATAGTACCTAGGTACTATCGAACCAACTGATTCCTGACCCACCGCAGAACGTTGTCACAATAAACGTCATTAACATTTCCTTTGTCAAGCAATGCAATGTCACTATGACGTTCACTGTGAATAGGTTCTATTGTGGGTCAGGAATCAATTGGTTCGATGGTACATTATCTAGGAATACATAAGTCACTATCAGTCGCTTTTTGCATGTTTCTTTTACTCTCAAGTAAAGTTGGTAAATTAGGTAGGCGTAGGGTATAGGTATTCTCGTTCGGTGAAAACTACAAAATGTTAGCTCAATTCCAATGCTGGACACACTGCTTTTCTCTTTCACTGAAAATGACTAAGTATTAGTGGTTATATAAGCACTGGGTTCTTGACTTCGCCTAATAGGCTTTGTGATTTTGTGCACAGTTTACATTTAACCTTTTGACCGCCAAAGACGCCAATTCACGTCATCGCAAATCAGTGCCCGTAAAGCCCGTCACAGACTACGCATATACGATAATATTTGATCTGCGTATAAATGCCATTTTTCCATATGTCGATGTCAAAAGATACCTGACGGTAAATCTGCGCAGTGTGTGGTAGCTCATTGAAATTGTATAGGGAGCAATATTGACAGATATATGTTCTGTAACAGATTATCTTACCGTATCTGCTTAATGTGTGACGAGCTTAACGCCACGACGTTATATGGCGGGCCGAAGTTATTGCGAGAGAACTATGAAATATAAAACGCTTCATAATTTTTTCTTGGTTTACTTTATTTATAGGTAGTGTAAGTTATTTTATACCTAATTTAAATAAAATAATACAGCACCATTCGAAAAAAACAAGCATTTTCTAAGAGCAAACTTCAATTGGCTAGATTACACTGCCTGCAGCGCCAAAGACGCCGTGTAACGTCGCCTAGTGATGTGACGCACAGCAATGTCTTTTTTTAGTTATCGATATGAGAGATCCCTAACTTGTGGTCCGCGGTCCCTTGGGGGTCCGTGGGCATATGTTTGGGGTTCCGCGGTCCCCCATGTTTTACAGCGAAAAAGATTTAAGGAATACTAAAATATAATATCCGTCTATATAAATAAAAAAAGGAATTGCTGTTCGTTAGTCTCGCTAAAACTCGAGAATTTCTGGGCCGATTTAGCTGATTTTGGTTTTGTAATGTTTGCCGTAGTTCAGAGACAGTTTAAACGGTGAGATAATATGGAAATTTTGCGAAAAAAAAATTTACTAAGGCGGAACGTGTTATAAAATTATAATTTCCCTTTTACTAAAGTCAAATTTAAAAGCCACAGGGGCAGATGCTATACCAATTGAAACGATCAAGGCGTCAGGTGATCACGGTGTGAAAATCTTCCACGCCCTATGCAATAAGATATGACTCACGGGACATTGGCCGAGGGAATGGGCACACACTGTTTTTGTCCCTTTGCACAAGAAGGGTTCCACCAAGATGTGCAGTAATTACAGGCTGATCGCTCTTATATCCCATGCGAGCAAGATTTTACTGCACGTACTAAACGAGCGTCTAAAGTCCTACTTGAGCAAGGAGATTGCTCCTGAGCAGGCTGGATTTGTCAAAGGAAGGGGAACTCGAGAGCAAATATTGACAGTTCGACAAGTTATAGAGAAAGCCAGGGAATTCAACAAGCCCGCCTACATATGCTTTGTGGACTTCTTTAAGGCGTTCGACTCTGTCAAATGGCCAAAACTCTGGGAAACGTTGACGGCAATGGGTGTTCCAAAACACCTGGTACATCTCCTGCGAAAATTATATGAGGATGGCACAGCGTCAGTACGCGCGGACGACGTTCAATCCAATCACTTCCACCCCAGCGCCAGAGTCCGTCAGGGATGTATTATCTCTCCACTACTATTCAATGTGTACATAGAGCTCATAATGAGGATTACACTCGAAAATTGGTCAGATGGCATCTCGATCGGTGGCTTGAAGATCTCTAACCTACGATATGCAGACGATACCACTTTGTTCGCCACCAGTGCCTTGCACATCGAAGAACTCCTCGGCAAGATGGAACGCGTTAGTCTTGAGTTCGGACTTAAGATAAACCGGAATAAAACAAAAATGATGATTGTCGACCGCATGAACAACAATTCTCCAGAAACTACACATATTGCCAATTGTGATGTGGTGCAATCATACATTTATCTGGGAGCTTTAATTACGAACAACGGTGGATGTGTCGATGAAGTGAAGAGGCGTATGGCAATTTCCAGATCTGCAATGGACAGGTTGCGGAAAATATGGAGGAATCGCAATATATACAAAGCCACAAAAATTCGGATGGTGCGAGCACTTGTATTCCCCATATTCCTATATGCCGCAGAAACGTGGACCCTGCGAGAAGTGGAGAAGAAGAAGATAGATGCCCTAGAGATGTGGTGCTGGAGGAAAATGCTCGGAGTATCGTGGACTGAATTCCGTACTAACGAGTCTATACTTCGAGAACTCGGTATCAAGCAGCGTCTATCATCTTTGGTACAGTCTCGTATCCTCACCTTTTTTGGTCACGTATGCCGCCGAGGGGAGGTGGCCATTGAGCGACTAGTCGTGCAGGGAAAGGTCGAGGGTACCAGACCACGAGGAAGATCGCCTATGAGGTGGACCGACCAAATTAAATCGGCAATTGATGGCTCATCGTCACTACACGAATGCACGAGAAAGGCGGCCATCAGAGAGGAATGGCGACGCGTTGTGAAGCTTGCCACCAACACCTGAAATGATGACCACGACCGCTCTGTCAAGAGCGACACCGACAAGGAAGAAAGACAAATTTAAACGTCTGACGGATCTATTCGCAATACAACCCAAACCCCAATGAATACATTTGAGCGCTAGAACGGCACGTGACTGTTCGTTTGTTCTTGGTAATAATAATCGACAAAATGTTTTTTACGACCCTTATGTGCGAAAGCTTGTCAGTGTCACTGCTCCGTGCGCCCTTGAAGTGAGAGCACGTTACGAGTTGACGACACAGGCGCAAAAATGAGTGTCGATAGTAGCCAAATGAGTACAGAGGAGTTACTTCGAATTTTGGAAGGTGTCGATACTGACGATGAAATCGAAGACCTTGTGTTCGAAGAAGTTGAAATAACGCAGTGTTTCTTAATCTGTGGTCCGCGGATCCGTGGCGGTCCGCCAATGTGAAAACAGGGTCCGCCGTCTTATCCATGAAAGTTGAATGAATAAAGAAAGTGCTAAGACCGTTCGCACTGGATAGTCTTTCAATTTGTTTTTGATATTTCTATGTATATTATTTAAACAAAGAAATAGTAGTACATATTTAGGTAAAGAAAAAATACGTTGGGAGTTTATCTTTATATTTTAAGTTGCCGTCTGCTACTGCAGGTGTCTAAATACAATAAATCGCGAACGCCTAGCATGTGGATATTCCTATTATTTAAATAAACGTTTTTTTTTTGTTTTACGACACTTTTAAATGGGTCAGTTTTTTTCCCTATACAAACAATTAAATAATAATTAATTAATCTGTCTAGAATATTTTCGTACTCTTTTTTTTGCGATAACACGTGATTTTGTACACACTAAAATACTTCGAATCTCGCAAGACAAGGGCATCATAAACTTTAAATAAGTCGCGCGCCGTGTTTGTAAGGAACAGAGAATGTGAGCGGGGCATTGAATAGCCGGCACGCCGACAAACAAAGAAAGAGCTACGTGCAATAAATATAAGATTTATTGCTTTATGTGCAGGTGCATACCATAAAACCCTCACTCGAGCGACTTTATTATCTTTGTTTTCAGTAAAACATATCCACGCCAAGGAATAAAAAAAACTAAAAGGTAATAATATTAATTCTTATGCATTATCTTCTCGGGTATGTGTTTTGCAACTGAATGTATTTTCATTCCAATTTATATACCTAGTTCCCAGTTCCCGAAACATCGAAAAGGACAATTTTTGTTTTGATTACGTTCCCAACACTAGCACTATTTTAATTTCCACTGCCCCCAACGCCAATGACGGCAACGAACGTCGAAGTATGACGTCATCAGCAAAGTAGTGAAGTGGTTCCATTGCAAAATAATAATGAAAGTTACAGTAAAGTTTTAATTTTTAAAGGTTTTCAATGACAGTAATTACACGCAAATTCATGAAAATTATATGGAAAACGTTGTGGTAATGTATGAGGTAAAATATAAGGGGTTCAATGGCTGAAATCAATTGTAATATCGGTAATATCGATATGCGGTTGTGACATCACTATTGTTCGTTCGTATTTGAAACGATTTTTGCCTTGGCGTCAGGAGCACAGCGTTCCACTTCGCGCCTTGGCGTTCAAAAGGTTAAATCACAGTAAGTAAAATAACAATAAATAAGGAAATTATGTTCGGTATTGTTAAAGCGATAGGCTGCAACCTGTCACCTATTGTACCTCTATACTTGAAACCTAAAAATAAAAACAAAAAATATAAGTAGATGTGGCTACAAAAAGTGAAGTCATGGTCTTGATTTTGACTACGTAGCGTTTCATGGGCTCTGCCTACGTGACTGTATTGGTAATCGCTTCTATACATTATCGCCATCTTATTAAACGAGCCACTAATCTACTTGAGATATGTCTGGCGGTGCTGGGGCGCGGCTAGTTATGAATTTAAAATGCACGCACCATGTGGCCGGTACGTACCGGAATCGAGTGAAGTGTGACCCACTTTGTGTGAATATGTTCCTATACAAAGTCTTTTCCGTTGATACAGTTTAGTCCAATGCTTTATTGCGAAATTCTTGCTGGAGTAAATACCTGCCTACGTACTTATGTGAACTGTAGTTTTTTTTTGTAAGTCTATCAACCCTAGCTTTGTTCAGCTTAATCCACCACGTATCTACCAAAACTATGACAAATTAAATAAAGGAAAAATACCTTAAATATTAAAAGTGGGACCTTTTTCTCGAAGGTGACTTTACTTAGGTAGGTATATTTAATTTTTATTTAGTAATTTTGCATTCATTGATTTTACCTGCCTTCGTCTGGGAATCATAACAATAAAAATGTTTTTTTTTTTATGTCAGTCTTGCGAAATGATGGACAAAAATAATAGGAGAGATTAGATCTTTTCCCCAAACTCGTCAGTTCCGCGTAGCATTAGTTCCATTCGCATTTTTCCCCACTCGATTTTCTACCTATTCACTTTTTTTTGTCATTCGCTTGCATTCCTATTCTCAAATATGTCTAACCGACATTTCGCACGATATTTTAATTTCTTATGCGATATTGTTCCCATACTGGAAATTTCTCTGTCGTTATTTTTTGCAATATTCTAATTTCTTACACGATGTTGTTGTTCTCATACCAAAAGTTTTCCTGTCGTTATTTTTCGTAAAATTGCAATTTCTTACGCGATATTGTTCCGTTTCCGGTTTTGTACGCGATATTATAAAAAAATATTCGCTGTAGCTTTACGTAACACGTTTCTTTCTTGCGTGATATTATTAAATTAAGTTATACCTACCAGTAGGTATCTTATTCTATGGTTCCAACGAATACATATTTAAATATGAATATAAATATCTACTTTTATATTTTTCATACATTACATTTTCTAAACGTCATTTACCATGAATACTTAAGATAATAAAAAAAACGGATTGAGTAAATTTGCTATTAGAAAATCAGGATCCTGGTAAAAATCGCGAATAGTAATAAAAACTCATTGAGTAAATTCGCTATTAGGAAATGAGGACCCTGGTAAATTTCAGGAATAATAAAAAAACTGATTGAGCAAATATACAATTGAATAATTATGACTATTGGCAATACCTATACCTATGAATGATAAAAACGTCGAATGAGTAAAAATCTGAGTGGGGAAATACGAATGGAACTAATGCTACGCGGAACTGACGAGTTTGGGGAAAAGATCTAATCTCTCATTCTTTATATGAACTTGTATGGGCATGCACTCACTAGGTACATCAACTCCGTAGCGTCACCGGATCGTATCACTCGCGAGGTTTCCACGCGCAGACCGCAGGTGGACCGCGCGCCGACTGCGGGCGGACCACGCGCCAACTGAGAGTGGACCACGCGCCGATTGCGAGTGGACCACGCGACGATAGCTCGCTGTTGGTACGCTTGCCACGCCTGAACCGCGAACTGGCAACGCTTTTAAACGCTTCTAAACATTTCTAACGCCAAACGCTGGTAAACTACTCGGAAATTCGTTGACCACGCGAGGTCCGCTCGTTGACGGCGCGGGGTCCACCCGTGGACCACCTGCCAACAACGGGTGAGGGTCGGGTGCCTGGTGGGTGGGTGAGCTGTGACCTTAAATGGATTATGAAGTGTGAAAATATATGCAGTGTTTTATGTGTTCTATACATATACATATTTGTGAGAAGACAGCAACAAAGGTTTCAACCCTGTTAAAGTTCAAAAAATATGCAAGGGAATGCCTAAGTGTTTTTTTTTATTTTAATATTTTTTTATTTCATTTTAAAAGAAACGTGTACCTAAGTACCTACATACTTACATGTTATGCTATTTTTGGCTATGCACGTCTGCCTGCTAAACATCCAACTTCTCAGAATTATGCCAGTACAAATATGAAAAACCGGTGATTTGTCTATAGTGATATAAAACAGTATTGGTAACCATATAATTCGAAGTTGTTTGATTGATCTCAAACCGCATTTAAAGCTTAATGAAACGTACCATATCCGAACGTGTGAGTGGCCTTTCCTGCACGGCCTGCGACCAATTAAACGACATTAGCCGATATTTAGCCTCGCCAGGCATTCGCTCTACAAGTCTGCGCCGATTATTTTAGAGCATAAAGTAACATGTATTTATTATTCTACGCGACTGGTCTAGTTAATAAATCTAACGCATGCCACCCTTTCTGTTGTTGCTAGGCGTGGTCTATTGGGTTCTGCTTCGTGAATACTTACCTTATGTGTTGGTGGTATTGCTCATGTTATAGATATACTTAGATAGGAACGTTGGTAAGTTTGTTGCAAATTACATCAGCCAGCATGAACTCACGTTAAATGTTTGGTGCACGTGTTATAGAAATGAAATAGAAAAGAGACGTACCTGCTCAGAAGTTTATTTTTTAGGATTTGGTTGAATATACAGTCAAGGAAATTGATACCTGTGCCACTTTGAACCTTTTCATAGTGAGTTTCAAATTGCTTTGATTAGTAGAAAGTATGGTATGTCATAGTGACATTTCTTGTGAAAAGTTGCAAAGTGGCATAGTAATCAATTTCATTGACTGTACAGTTGGAATAGCACCTCTCCATGTCTTCTGTGAACGTCGTAAGAGGCGACTAAGGAGATAGGTTTAGGTTAATATACTTATATTTAGAAGACAGAAGGTATCTCTATTGTTTCTCTTGATTTAACACGTAATTTAATTAATATGCTTATGCGTAAGTAGCTAGGAAACTTGGAATAGCTATGGTTTTTACTATATAGCGACTCGTGTGCTCTGTCTACCCCATTGGGAAACACAACGAAATGTATGTTTGTTTGTATATGTATGTATACCTAGTACTACTTTGCATAGCTTACACGACCGTAGGTATATTTACTTCATCGTTCAGTCTAATGGATGTCTAATGTCATAATGTAACCATGAGTGTTTATTGTAAAGGGGTTCTTCATTCTGGGGCTCTAGTCACTTACTCCCCGGCATCGAGCTGACATCAAACGAGCAGCAATTAAAAATAATTTTAAACAAAAAAAACCGACTTCAAATTAGCTATATCCTGAAAGGAAACTTCTGTTTATGTAGAAACTAGCTTTCCGCCCGCGGCTCCGCCCGCGTGAAACTCGGTTATATTGCGGTATAAAGCACAACTATAAGAAAACTTCTTGTTTCAAATGACACACAGCGCCATCGATCTATCATCTATCGATCGATCATCGATTGATATCGATCTATAATCGATTGATATCGATCTATCAAGCAAACTATATTTTTGTTTTCCCTCGGGAACATCAATTTTTTCCGGGATAAAAAGTACCCTATTATTTAATCCGGACTTCTATCTTTATGTCTGCAAAATTTCAAAGCAATCGGTTCAGTAGTTACGGCGTGAAAGCGGAACAAACAAACAAACAAACAAACAAACAAACAAACTCACTTTCTGACTTATAATATTAGTAAGGATAAGGATTTGCTATAGGTCAAGTAGGTATACGTAGCTCTTAGCAGATTTAAGGGTTTAGAAGGCTCTATCTGATTTAGAACCCTCTGAACTGTTAAGTAAACCCTACGATGAACGAGCATCAGCAGAAATGCAATGCTTAAGAAGCAGCAGGCCTGACTAATTACTGAAATTATAATTTCCAGTCTGCAGGTGCATTTAGTATTGAAAGAATTATCCTTTAACTCCTAAACATTGAGGAGTTGACCTATCATCATCAGCTCAGTCATATTTTTTTTTATTGCCAAGCGTAAATAATGGTATAGCTTTGAAAAATGTACTAAAAACATTACCTGTGCCTATAAAATTTGAGGTGCCCTCGATTTCCCTTATATTCTATCATCAGGTCAAGATAATATGCTGACAATGGGACCACCTGGAAACTATATCCTTTCACACAAAAAAGAATTTTCCAAATCGGTCCAGGCGTCTTCGACTAATCGACGAAAACACATAAAAATACTCCCCATTTCTTCCGTGGATGTCGCAAGAAGCGACTAAGGACATAGGTTAAAGTAAATTTTAGGAGACAGGCTAGCAACCTGTCACTATTATACTTGCCACCTTATAACAAAAAAAAAAGATATGCTAGAAGTGGCCACGAAGCGTGAAATAGTCATCGTTTTGTCTATGTAGTGTTTTGTGTGCTCTGCCTACAACCCCAATTGAGAATACAGGCGTGATTTTATGTAGGTAGGTAAGTATGTACATATGTGCAAAAGTAAGTGCGGACTAAGACGCGCCGACTGCTCGTTGATGTCTTTCATACAAAACGCGTTTCCTGTAATTTAAAAACTACGTGACAGATATTGATGAAATTAAAATGGGACCAATGGGAAGCCATTTTCAATCAAACAAAAAAATCATCGCAATCGGTCAACCCGTTTAGAAGTTCTGAGGTAACATACATAAAAAAAATGATAAAAAAAAATACAGCCGAATTGAATAACTCCTTTTTTGAAGTCGGTTAAAAAATAGAGTTTTGCATACATTTTGCGTAAATTAAACAAATATTGAAATTCATTAGCAATGAAGGCTAGAGTTTCCCATTACTATATTTCTACGAAATCAGCGACTGTTTGTTTCTATGTAAGGGCAAGCAATGTTTTAGTAATGAGTTTCCTCGGGCCCGCCGTAGCCCTGCTCGGCGCCAACCGTCTGACAGCAAATATTTATAGAGTTTCATTCAAATTAATTGACGCAAAACTATGCTTTCATCACACTTGCTCGTCAACGGTGTTATACGAGCGCGTATCCTAAAGGACAAAGGCCTAAATTAAATAGTAATCGAGGGAGTTATGTTTACACCCCCAGGGAGTTATAAGTAGCTTTAGTTTTAAATTTGCAAAAGTTTGTATAGGGTACGTTAATTCAGACTAATGAAAAATCAACTATTAAAACTTAAGTATAGGCCAATTTTTAAATTCAAAATTATATTAATGCATGAAACTTTATAAATTTATAAATTTAATACTATTGATGTAGTCAACGCATTTCTCAATATGTATTTTTTGTAAATTTATTTGAACCTTTTTGGCAGAATCTGGCTGTATTGAAACATAGTTCTTGTCTGTGGTTTAAACATACGTCGGTAAATACGTGGCATGTACGTGGTTTTTAAATCGTCCTGCCCTTCATCTAGGAAGGTAGGTGGCGCGCAGTGCGCGTTTGGCAGCAGAGTGAATTTCAAAAAAATTGTACATAAATTAAGGGTTAATAAAAACAAAATCACGATCGCTTCATTTGTGTAACGAAAATTACCTGTACAAAATGTATGGGTAATTGTCGTTACACAAAAGAATCAATTAACTTTTGTTTTTATTAAGGCCCTTAACCATGTACAGTTTTTTTGAAAACAATTCAGCAGTTGCCGCCGCGGCTCCTAGATGAAGGGCTACGAATTAGCCCGAAACATCTAGCTAAACTCGATTTAAAAAACGTGAGTTATCCATTTATTATTTAACATGGTGGGTGAGTCTCACGCTAGTTTAATGTTCAATGTTCAATGTGACAATTATTATCCATATTTTTACACGCTTTACTTCAACTTCACTTTTGTAGGTATATTGTATGTTTACAAATCTTGCAAGGAAGATTTGAACCACTTCCAATATACCGATTGAGCTGAAACTTGGTGTACCTACGTAACTTGGAAGATAACACAATATTCCGGTAGTGGACTTCTGGTGGCTTAGCCGGGACTAACTCCGATGGAGGGAACTCTTCAAGGTTTGGTCTGATTGACTTGAAATCTGGTGCACATAATTTAGAGTGAATGACAATGAAGTACAGTGGGCAAAAAAGCTTGTATCGAAAATGAAGTTTTTATTGGTAAGCTTATTTTCATAATGAGTGAGCCTCGCGATAGTTTAATATTTAAAAATGTGTAAGTAGGTACTTACTTACCAAATTTCAAAACTCAGGATACTTGACTAAGTATTATAAGGTAAACGTCCCTGTGCTGGACACTGCCCAATACTTGGCACTTGCAACCTTACGAGTCATAGTAAGACAGGTGACAGATGGGTGCCATCTATTGGGCGTTGAGGCGTCGAGCATTGATACTTTTACCTTATTGCTATCCGATTTAGTAGATTCATAATTTCAGCTCAATCGGTTGAAACGTTGCAAGATTGAGTAGCAAAATTCCACCCTGGCAAAGACTGACTGTATAGTATTCGGGAAGTTAGATCGCAAGATCTTTTTCAATGGGGGTAAATTTGCGCACATCTTTTTTAAGGTAAAACCGATCCGCGAACCCCCACTGTAAAAAATCTTGCCATCTAATTTGCCGGAGACAGAAGGTTCTCTCTTACATTTTGTAGGAGCCCTTTCTTTGTAAATGTTTTAATCGTAGACAATTTAGACACTTTATCACCGCAAGTGTCTCGTTACCGTGTGTGGTTGCGAAATGTGTATCAAGTGCACTCTCGCGCACCCTTTATATAGCATGCGCGGCGCAGGGCCCGGCACACGTGTTCTTTGCCTCCCAGTGTGCGCACGCAGACATGATTGCTAAGGTTGGTACCACTAAGAGAATTAACACTTGTTAGCTTGTTACACTTTGTTTTTTTTTTTTTTAATCTCAGATACATTGCTGGTGTTGCCTGTTTTTGTAATTCTAAATTGCTGTAACGTTAATTATAAAATCACAAAATAATCTAATAAACGTTGAAATTTGGTTTAGATACTATTACGATAGTCACATTTTCCCTTCTAATAATTATAACACGGGCAAACCATTTTCAACCAGAGTGCCAACATTGTCTATGGTTTGGAGAGCACCACTGAACAGAGCGTCTAGTGTGTTCAAAACGATGCTGGATTTGACAATGAGTTCGTTTGCGACTTATCGCAAAATTGTATGGAAACTGAGACTGTGCCGCTAGCGGAACGTTTGCACAACTGCCGCGGTCCATACAATTTCGTGTTAATTCGTAAACGAAATCGTTATCGAATCCATCATCGTTTTGAATATACTAGACGCTCAGTAGGTAAAATTTGGTATCATTATTCGTCAATTTGACATTCACATTTGTCAATTTTTGATCTGAGATTAAAAAATTGGCCATAGTATTCATATCTGAGTCGTTTTTTAAAAAGTTGTATGTAAATGATAAAATCCAAATCACGATCGCTTCCTCTGTGCAAGTACAGTTACACAGAGGAATCAATATACCTAGTTTGGTACATTGAACATTAAACTACCGTGAGACTCACTCATGTTGAATAATAAATGTGTTCTCACGTTTTTTAAATCGAGTTTAGCTCGATATGTTTCGGGCTAATTCGTAGCCCTTCATCTAGGAGCCGCGGCGGCAACTGCTGCCAAACGCGCACTGCGCGCCACCTACCTTCCTAGATGAAGGGCAGGACGATTTAACTCACGTTATTTAAATCGAGTCGTACGAAGAGAGCGGTGGCGCGCAGTGCGCGTTTGGCAGCAGCAGCCGCCGCGGCTCCTAGACGAAGGGGTACGAATTAGCCCGAAACATGTCGAGCTAAACTCGATTTAAACATCGTGAGTTATCCGTTTAATATTCAACATACCTAGTTTGCTTTTAATTAAAACCTTGCTATGTTTTTTTAATTGAAAACGACTCTACTATTGACTCTATCAATTGATTCCTTACCCACCGTAGAACCTATTTCTAGCAATCGTCAAAATGTTCGTCGCGTTTATTCTGACAACAGTATGCGATGGGTCAGAAATCAATTGGTTCATACAGTGAAGGGAATGTTTAATTGAATCTTAATCATTATTAAAGTGATTAAGGATATAGGTCATACAGGAGTCCTTCTCGACCTGTAACTATCATAGCCCTTTGTCTTACTTTAAATATGCATAAACGTGAATTAATCATTTTTTGTAGTTAGGTTTCATGTGCTCTACCATTTGGGAAAACAGGTGTGGTATTTTGTACAGGGTGAAATTTAAATGGTGATGCGGAATAAGTGTTTCTTATTCTGCTAATGCTGGAATGTGTTAACTACTAAATTTGTGGTTTTCATACATTGAGGTCGCGATGTTATTCCACCTAGTATGAAATCCCAAATTTTATCAGGCTAGTAAAAAAATAACTTATGCATTATGTAGCGTAGCATTAACTGAGTACGAAGCACTAATTTTGTATCAACAATTTGATTTCATTCTGTATACCTATCTACAGTACCCGATGGTAAAGTTTACACATCGATCTTCACGGCGTACATCAGCTTTGTAGAGCATTGTCTCTCTCTAACTTTCGTAACGCCGATTGTCTCTTTCCTAAGACCGATGTGTATACTCCATGGTCGGGTACTAAGCTGTGGATAAGCATCTAATTTGTTGCATTTATGCAGGTGTTAGTGTTGTGTTGCGCGCTGGCGGCGGCGGCGGCGGTGCCCGTGTACGCGCCCGCGCTGGCCGCTCCCGCTTATGCGCCCGCGCTGGCCGCTCCCGCTTACGCGTCCGCTTATGCGCCGGTCGCGCACGCCGTCGCAGCGCCCGTGAGTTGAAGATTAATCCAACGAAATCCTTCCACACTTCATTAAAAACTATTCATCAAATTTCATTCTTAAAAACTATTCGTTATTTATCTAATTCTATCTACAAACCGCAGCAAGGAAACTGGCTTTTGAATGAGAAACACCGCATCGAAATTGGTCTATCCACTCGAGAGCTACCTACCACGCCACACACAGACAGACGCACCCAACAGAGACATCGCGTTCGATTTATTTTTAAAAACTACTTATTCAGTCCGACTAGCACGGTCACACGTGCGGGACTGTATCTACCTACCTGTCGTTCTCTGACTCTTCTAGTTAGACAGTGACAGGTATAGTATCTCGCATACAACTCGTCAACAAATCCAAAGATTAGTTTTCCATCGTCCAGTAAGCTTAGCACAGCAACGTCAGCAACACGTGCGAATCGTTTCGCGCGCGGGAATACTACCTGTCACTTCCTGACGCCTCAAGTTCGACAGCGACAAGTATAGTCTATCTCGCGCGCAACTCGACTCGCGCCTGTCGTACTAAGCTGGCTGGTTTTCTGTTACCGGTAGCTGTTTACTGCGTTTCTTTTTTGTTTTTAAAGTGAGAACAAATACCTACATACTGAGTTCTTCAACTGTCTGCAAATCTTGAGGTGCTCTTAAAGTTTTTTTTTAGCTGCTGTTGTGGATTCAGATTTTTATCCATAGTTTGCCATCGTTTTCCGTGATTGCAGGTGATCCGCGCTGAGCCGGTAGACCCCAACCCAGCGTACAGCTTCTCATACGGCGTGGCGGACCCAGCCACCGGCGACCAGAAGAACGCTGCGGAAACGCTGCAGAACGGCGTCGTCCACGGCTCCTACAGCCTGGTGGAGCCCGACGGCCACGTGCGCCGCGTCACCTACACCGCCGACAAGATCAACGGGTTCAACGCTGTGGTGGAGCGGACCGGCGCGGCTGCCCACGCGGTAAGCACTGCTCATCACCCAGCCCTTACCCCCGTCGCTGGGCACAATCAGCTACGAAGGCTTGGGCTGTAGTTTCCAGTAAAAAAATTACAATCACTTTAAACTTTAGTAGTTCCTCGTAAAGCGGCGACTACTCTGAGTCGTTCACCTATTGTGGTCGCTCCACGAGTTCCAAATTAGGTTGGTAACCGAACGTTGCCTTTACGCTACTGTCAGGCAACCGCCGTCGCTTAGTCAGCCGTGACAGCGGTTGCTCGACAGTGGACTACCGTATCTCAATGACTCTATGTAATTACCGCTTACTCCTCGCGAGGGCTGCTATCAGCTATAAACCCACTACAGAAAAATAACTGATTATTGCAGGCTCCAGTGGCAGTAGCCCACGCGCCCTACGCCGTGGCGCCCGCGCCCGTGGCCGTGGCGGCGCCCGTGGCCAAGCTCACGCTGCCCGGCATCGCCCACCCCTGGGGCTAAACCCCACACCCCTCGCATTGCTGACCGACACCCTCCCTAGCTATAGGACAAGGCACGATTATCTTCAGTCAGAGCTTGCCGTTCAAGGTTAGTCTGACAACGGAGACGGAACGACGAGTGAGGATTTCTGTGTGAGCGAGCGCAGAATAGGCGGCGTAAGTTTCTCGAAACTAATTGTTGGTTAGGTTAAAAGTATTATTTGGCGGTTGTCGCTCAGCAATGCGGCCGACACGAGCATCATAATGACACGGGATTGTTTATTTATTTCGTACTGCTTTGACTGTTGCCTACGAACTTGATCTTGACGCGTTTACAGACATGTAAATATAATGTACCTGTAGTTAATAATAAATGCAATTTTTGCAGTATTTTTCTGTTTTTATTATTTAACGAGCTGTTACCCGCGACTTCGTCTGCGCAGAATAAGTATTTCGGATTGCGTGGCGTGGAATATATGGCATTAAAATTATCACACAAATAATTTTTGAATCGCATTTGACAAATATAACAGCTTTTTTAACAAATCGCTAGCACCTTGAAAATTCGCAAAACAACCACAACTGTCAACGACGTCTGCCCGCGTTCGGGTCGCGCACTCAGCGACGCGTGACGTTTACCCCGCGCATGCGCGTCACTTCAACGGTTTTGACAGCGGACGCCAAAACTCGCAAATGGTATATTTTACCCGACTTACTTGAGAATTATCGTCGTATATTGGATAATTCACAGAATATCATTACAATTTGTAGCCTATGTGTTATTCTGATGTATAAGCTACATTATTGTAAAGTGTCATTAAAATCCATTCAGTAGTTTTTGCGTGAAGGAGTAACAAACATCCATCCATCCATACATCCATCCATACATCCATCCATACATCCATCCATCCATACTCACAAACTTTCACGTTTATAATATTAGTAAGATGTTAACCAACTTTAGGGAAAATATGGACTAAGGTCTTTAACGCATTCACCGTCACAAACACTTAAAAAATATCTGCGTTTTTATGACTTTCGCCCAACCCGCTAGCACAGGGAGGTGCGAGTAGGGATGCGCGCGATTTAGACTATACTTTAGACCTTTAGGTACTTAAAAGATGGTAAACAATCTTGACATGTCTTTTTACTATACAATTCAATTATGAAAGTAAATGATTTTGTCATACCTAAAATGTAAAATGTAAAGATTTTGATTTATAAAGTGTACGTTTAAATAAAAAGACACGTCAAGATTGTTTACCATCTTTTAAGTACCTAAAGGTCTCTAGTATAGGTATACCTGTCACTGTCTAACTAGAGACGACAGAAAGCGACAGGTCACCTAGGTATACCGCGCGTGTATCGTCTGGCGGGTATTGCTATGCTAAGCCTACAGTGCCCTTATCAAAAATTAGCCGGCATTTGAATGCCCATGTGCGTTCGTGGTACTTGGAAAAGGTTCGCCTCTGAAAGGAAACTGGTGGAAGCAATTATGCGTTAACTTTTGAAAGTTCTGAATTATTTGAGAAAAATTTAATGATGAAGATAATCAAACGTATAGTCCTTAATAATTCAATAGGTATATTAACGACATTTTTAGAACTAAAGAACCATTTCAGTCAGACAGTCATATCCTTCGACTAGACGTAGTACTTCTGAAATAATATAAAGCTGGACCACTTAGTCATGAAGTGCAAACTCATCGTCATTCGTCACACCGGGTTGTCACACCATTACCTTTCAATGGAGCCCTGCCTGCGGTAGGATTCCTACTTCCAACCCATTCGCCTTTCGGGCACCTTCGGGTATTTATAGACACCTTATAAAATTAACCTACCTTCGTTTGCGAAAAAAAAAATCTGACTAAAGCGAAAGGACGTCTCTATATTTTTAGTAATGTGACAACTCAGTGTAACTATACATCATTATTCAATGATTTAATGGGCCTTCGTTGGAAAAACCTTACAAAACGTTGGTTTGGCTTAACACATTGTAAAATAAAGAAGGACATCTATCATTCATAAGAACCGTACATATTTTACTCCTGAGTGGGAAGACGCTAGGTATTTCCTGGCGAGCACCTGATTGACCGCATTGATTTTCAGTTTTCGCCACTCGTGTATTTTCCAGTTATTCAGTTGTTTATTACTTATGTCTATGCCATATTGTGGTTTCTAGCGCAGTGGGTGTTTCCGTCGGCTAACGAGGCCCATTACCATTTTGTTTGGGCAAGACATATCCACAACCGCGCCGTATGTTAATTGTGGTGTCTACTTGTGCCTCTATAAGGCGGGACCACCAAATCAAACAGCTTTTTAAATTACCTAGACCTAATTTAGTCTAGTTATTAACTGACGGTGTTTCGGTCTAAAGATAAAAATATTTAATTAGCTGTTTCCTTCAACTCTTTCTGCGTTGAGTTGTTTTATCGCAATCTTAAGGGTTTCCGTGTGGGCTACTCTCCATTTCTTCCATGGGTGTCGTAAGAGGCGACTAAGGAAAAGTACATTTTAGACGACAGGCTAGAAACTGTCACCTGCTAACTCATAACCTAAAAATATATATTTTAGAAGTGGCCACGAAACGTGAAAAAGTAGTGGATTTTGTCTATGTAGCGTTTCGTGTGCTCTGCCTACCTCATTTCGGAATACAGGTGTGATGTATGAATTAAGGGATCTATAAAATTTTCCGGGATAAAATTCAGCCTAGGTATATGTTAATTCAGAATGTCAGCTTCCTCCATAACAAATTACATTAAAATCGCTCCCGCCATTTGGGCGTAAGAGGTAGCAAACATAGATACATACACACAATACATGCATGAAAAAACTTTCTTACTTTTAATATTAGTGCGATGAAAAGATAAAGGGATGAAAGTAAGTCGATCTTATGCACTTTATTATTAAGCCATTACCTTTTCGCCGAGCTTTTTCGTAATTAAAATTTGTCTACTAAAGTGAAGTCCAGAATTAGGCGAACTAACTTGACAGCCGAAAATGTTGCCAGACATAGAAAAAAAAATAGTGATAAGTTTATGTCGACATAAATATGTCGATATTACCATGTGCTTTCTATAAATCTGATTCTATTTAAATTTTATCAAGTAATTTGTCGAAACTTTCACACTCTTACATAATTTGCCAAATATGGACGAACTACTGCAATTTACCGCGATTTAATATGATCTGAGGGATGTACGATTTACTAACAAAAATTGATCCAAGTTGGTGTATTTTTAATTTCTACCAATTTTTATTATTATTCATTTAGGTACTTAGTAAAATTATAAGTTTGATTCCAAACACAATAATAAAGATAACAAAACTTTTTACTTTAAACATCGATTTTATAACAATACTTTTTACTTTACATCGATATTAACAGCACTGGCCGAACTATGGCAACTTTAGTGCACAATGAACTGTCAAGTTAGTTCGCCTAATTTTGGACTCCACTTTAATTGATTGATACGCACCCCGCTGTTGCGGAGTGGAGGTAAAGCATTGAAAACCTTTGATATTATAAAATGCAGCTAAAGACATTGACACATGCCTTCGGCGCAAAAAGCAGTCCAGTCTTGTATGGCGACGCGAGTCAATTACAATACTACACGGCTGCCACGCCGCCGCAGGAAATCGTTAAGCCGGAATTTTTCTTGATTGACTTGGCATACACTTTTAATGGGTCAAAGACGAGACCGTTTTGACACCGAATCAATTAAGCATCAATAAGATTTTCATACATCCACCCACGCCTGTGTGCTCTACGAAATATGACATCGATAAAACCATGGCTATTTCACGCCTCGCAACCACTTCTAGCATAATTTTAGGTCGAAGAACAGATGGAAGAGGTATAGATGGTAAAGGTGACAGGTTCCTAGCCTGTCACCTAAAATATACCTCAACCTATTTCCTTAGTCGCCTCTTACGACATCCAAGGAAGAAATGCAGAGGTGTTATTCTAAACTCGACACCACATGGGAAAATTTCACGTAATTTTTATTGCTATTTTATATCCAAATCACTCTAATTGGTAGATATCAAAATCAAAATTTAACCAATAAAGTGTACCGTGAGTATTTCATCAATGGTCTATTGCGTTAGAGTACCTACTTAAAGTTGCTACTGTAACTAATTTCACTGAAAATGTTGTCTCAAATGCATGTAGGTAGGTAAGTATTTACCTTTAGGTATTTATTGTACTTTCAGGCACACGTGCGCAGGCACAAGTGCACAGGCGCGTAGTAACGACGACGCGCCCCGCCGCCGCCTGCGCGCACTTAGGTTACTTAATTTTGCGTGTATATTATGTAAGCTGGAGGCATTCCATCCTCATATTCCTCATCGCCGATTGTCATGTTTTCATTAAAATAAAACAAGAGCTGTGCGCACCATGGTTGAGTTTATTTCAAGAAACTTAAAACTAGCCACATTTAAAACAGTAACAAATGTTTAAAATAAATAAAAATTAGATGGGTATCCGGTTGTGCTGCGCCCAGCGCGCGATAGGGCGCAACACGTGGTCCGCGCGGGGCGCGCGCGCGGCGCGCAGTAACGCGACCGCGTCGCGCAAGTCGGCCGCCGCGCCCGCGCGCCCCGCCGCCGCCGCCTGCGCGCAGCCGCACACCGCGCCGCGCAGGCCCTCCCACATCTCCGGCCCGCCGTCCATTCTGCAATCGATCAAGCTATCAGTCTCTAGTGTAATGAAATCGATTAAGAGTCGATCGAATACGTTTGCGACGTTTGCGTATTAACGCAAAGAATTGTATGCAGACTGTGTCGACCGCGGCAGTTGTGCAAACGTGCCGCTTGAAGGCGCTGTCTCAGTTTCCATACAATTCTTCAATTATTTGCTTCATTCGCAATCAAAATCGTTATTGTTTCTGTGGTGTATAGCCGGGAAAGCAAACAACGTCCGTTCGGTTCAGTATTTATTTCCACACTCCTCTGACAATACTATGAACTATCTACAAGTATGTACCCACATTACATTCCTCTACTCTAAATTATTACTAGGTTCTTATACCTAAAAATACAGCTTACATCTTATAACTAGGTTTAGTTAGGCGACATTGCCTGACAGGGCGGACTCGGGGCGAGTTCACAAGTGGCGGCGGAGAGTCTGAGACAAGCGCCGCGCTGCCCGCCAGCGCGCGCTCCGGGCTCGCGGGCTCCGCCGGCCCCTCCGACTCGGCCTCCGGCTCGACTGGCCCCAAGACGGACTG
>BHDV01052228.1:0-10678 GCA_005406045.1 Adoxophyes honmai | reverse complement strand
CTTTAACAATTTCCTGACACTTCATGACGAAACAATTTACTGACAATTTCGTGACGTACATTTATTTTGAAAATGACTCATATGTACAAAAACCGGCCAAGGCGCTCGCTAATGTGTGCTCTATAAATTTGGTAATGCGATGCAATTTTGCTTGAGTTTTTGAGGTATCACCCATATACCTCTCGAGCATGTGAAACGCCTTCGCGGCCACAAGGAACTGCCCCATGCGGTAGCTGTCGTTGGCCACCAGCTGCAGCAGCGCGAAGCTGTCCGGGGTGCCTGCCGACTGGAACAGACAGATATAAATATCAATTAAGATACATACATACCATCACACTTTAGCTGAATTTTCAAAAGCTACGGAGACAAAACCATGACAATGTTACCTGTACGCCACATCTAGCATAGCTATAGCTATAGCATAGCATAGTTTTTGAGTTGGCAGCATAATACAGACTGGTTGTTAGCCTATCGCCTAAAATATACGTTAACCTAGTTCCTTAATTGTCGCTTTATGACCTCCGCGGAAGAAATGGAGAAGTGTAATTCTATCCCGACATCACTCAGACAAGAAGGTAGAGCCTAAAAAAGGCTAAGCACAGATGGGTAGAGTGGCTGAAATTAATACCTTATGGGAAAGAATGCAATAGATAGATCTCTCTCCAGGCAGATGTTGTGCCCGTGGAACCGAAGTCCACAGAGAGGAAGTTGGAAATTGTATTTATGCAACGAATCGTCGAAACTTCGATAGCGGGATGTAGGCTTCCATTTTTTTGACAGTAGCAGTTCTACTATTTGATGATAGATGGCGCTAGGTGTCCCTACACCTAGTAATTCAATACCTTGGCGCAAATGTCCCAGGCGAGATGCGCGTCCTTGTTCATGACGTGGCAGCGCGCCAGGCACGCCAGATACGTGAAGGAGGCCCGCATCGCCTCGTCCTGGATGGTCAGGAGACACTCCTCCGCCTCGCGGTAGAACCCCGTCGCCACTTTAGCCTGACAACATCAGTCAAATCCTTACTTATGCTTTGAAAAAGAAAATACAGTAAGGTAAGTGAGATATAGCAAAATAAATTGTCCAAGAACCTACATATCTTGGCCATGCCTTGGGTTTATCTGGGATATAATAGGATTTGTCTAAAGTACCATCGAACCAATTGATTACTGACCCACCATAGAACCTATTCACAGTGAACGTCATAGTGACATTGCATTGATTGACAAAGGAAATGTTTATGACGTTTATTGTGACAACGTTCTGCGGTGGGTCAGGAATCAGTTGGTTCGATAGTACCTCAAAGTATTCCTACATCTTACCTGAGCATAGTTAAAGTTGAAAGTGTCATCGTTGACAAAGAAGCTCTTGATGGAGTTGAGGTAGACCAGGACCTCCTCAAACTGCGCGGCGAGGAAGTAGGATGAGGCCATGCACTGCCGGCCAGGGATCGTGTCGCACTCGGAGGCCGAGCTGCCCACCAGGTGGTAGCTCTGCTGGGCCAGCTTCATCTGTTCCTCCTGGAGACAATTCCGTTTAGTCCTGTAGCACCCCACTGCCAACGAAGTTTCGATGATCGATTGCATGAATACAACTTCCAACTTTCTCTCTGTGTGCTTCGGTCCCCGGACATAACGTCTGCCTAATAGAGAGAGATCACTCTATCCGAGTCTTCCCGCAGTCCTCCCAGGAAGAAGTATCAGAAGCTTAAGAAACACAGTTGTTATCCTTGGCTCGAAGCTGGTTAGATTTGTGGGAAAGTCTTCAAGAGATCTCTCTCCAGCCAAATGTTACGCCTGGGAGAAACCTGGAAGTTGTACTTTTACAACTGAAAGTCGAAACTTCACTAGCGAGGTGCAGGATACCATTTTGACAGTAGAAGTACTACTACCCGATGTTAGGTGGCGCTAGGGCGCTACAGTATCAGCAACAATTCACATCCTGAGAAATGTTAAATTTGTAATGTCTGATCCATTAACATTGCGTATTTACTAGAAGACAATCAGGAAGAGTATTTATGTAGTCTGACATCTCCAGTGTCGTTGAACGGGCGCTCAGTCACGCAAGATAAGATATCAAGCAGCGACATCGGAAGGGGCTCAAACTACCAAATGATCTAACTGCTAGGAGTAGGTGTAGGTAAAGATTGCACTTCCATCTTTGACTAATTTCGGCTTCGTTGAACGTTGTCTCGCTCTAACTTACGTGACGTCATTCATCTCTGTCCAAAGAAAGACGTGCAGTCTTTTGTCCAGCTACACACTCACATCTCCAGTGTCGTTGTAGAGGCGGACGGCCACGACGGCCCGCAAGATGTAGTGGAGGGGAGACGTCGGCTGCAGCGGCTCGAGCAGCGCGCGCGCCTCCAAGGACTCGCGGCTGCGCAGCCGGTAGCCCGCCAGGTTCAGCCGGGCCTCGGGGACCACGTCCACCAGCTCTGGGAGCACCTACACCAAATGTTTAAAACCGGTGTGAAGTTAGCGGCCAAAAGCTGGCGGCGGTGATAACCTGACCAAATTAAGATGTCGATGGAAAAGTGTGAACTTAGCGGCCGACGGATCGATCAATAAAATTCAAAATAAACATGGTTCTACATAGACAAACAACTTGTGGCGTATCTCAAACGAAGCGCCTGATCAACAACTTTCATTTGAGACTACGTTTACGCACTTAGTAAAGTGTTAAGACGGTCATTTGTAGAATCGAAGTTGACAGCTGATGCAAGAAAGCCGAATTTTCTACAGAAAGTCTCATTTATAGATTGAGCAACCTCTTGAGGCGCACCTCAAACGAAGCGCCTGATCAACAGCTTTCATTTGAAACTACGTTTACGCACTTAGTAAAGTGTTAAGACGGTATGTTTAAAGGTCCCATGAGATTACTAAAGTTATACCCATAGATTTGTTTGTGTTTAACGTTCTGCAGGTATAGGTAGAAGACTGTTGAAAGGATCCTTTGCTGGTTAAGCTCCTTTGCTATTTTTGTCCAAAAGATTCGTTTTGACAAGTGAGATAAATACTGAGTGCAATAAGTTACTTACCTACTCTCCAAAATCTTACGTATAAGTCAAAATTCAGGAGTGATGTCGACAAGTTAAAAGGGTTGATTACTTTAGAACAGAACGGCATTTAGGTATTATCGGGAATATCGTGATCGCTTTGTTTATCACTTTTTTGGAACTAAAGTATTGGAATAATATTGGAGAAGACCGGAATCCTGACCTTCAAAGCCCCTTCTCCGTTCCTGAAGACCACCAAGTTGTGCTTGACTAGATCCTGGCCAAACGTGTGCTGTTCTGATGATATCTGCTTCAGTTCGGTTTCAGCTGCCTTGCCGTTGTAGAGCCTGGAGTACGACACCGTAAAAAGACATTTTGTTCAAAATTACAGTACAAAATCTCAAAAACAATCTATTGAAATAATCAATTTAGTATCTGTGATTAAAAAACCGGCCAAGTGCGAGTCGGACTCTGAAATGACTGTTATTTATAGACCCATAAACACCAAAAAAAATCACGATTGTTGTATATTTAGGAGCCCTCCGTAAATAATATTTTTATTTTATTTTTAGTATTTGTTGTTATAGCGACAATAGAAATACATAGGTAATCTGTGAAAATGTCAACAGTTTCGCCAGCACTGCTCGTGAGATAGAGCCTGGTGACAGACGGACGGCGAAGTCTCAGTAATAGGGTCCCCATTTAACCCTTTGGGCACGGATCCATAAAAACTAGGCCATAACTACTGGACTTTTTCTTGCATCGAATGACTGGGCAAGTGGTCAGTTGTGATGGTAACCTGAAGAGGTTGCAAGCCTTGAGGTTCCCGGCGACGGTGGAGGACGGGTGCTGCGCGAGGTACACGCCCAGCACCTCCTGCGACACGTCGTAGTAGTCCAGCTTGTAGTAGCAGAGCGCCACGTACACGTTCAGCGCCATGTAAGCCCTGCATGGTCCAATAGAACATGTAAAAGATTGCCGAAAATTGACCTTAAATATTTTATTTAACCAGTGGTCTGACAACCCCTATAAATTATTCGGGCTGCCACGGTATTGCAGTGCGTCGACAATGTTCGCGGAGGCGCAAACGGACTGTTTTTTTATAATCATGAGGAAACGATGTGCGTCTCTCCTCAACCGCTGTCTTGGCAGCTCGAATGGCATCTTGCGCATGCTAGCCCACCGCTGGGACTCACCGCTGCTGCAGCGGTACGTGCTCCTGCACGCGCCGGTGTTGCCGATGCCCAGGCGTCTTTAGTTTAAGTTTACTTTATTTTAACATACTAATTGTTTTTTTACTAACATAGAGATAAGATTGTAACTACTAACAAATACTATGGATTCAAAGTCCGAAATAAATTATTTGAATTTGAATTTGAAAATACCTATAAAATATTTCCTGAAAATTTGCCATTGTTGAGCTTCTGAGTGACAAATGTTTCATCGGTTTTGAGATCAAATGCGACCTGTATGTCGCAAACCTATGCTGTACGAAGCTACACTATAGCTATTCCAATACAAAACTACCTATATCTACCTACACAATCACACCTGTATTTTTAAATGGGACAGTCAGAGCCAGAGGCGGCGTAAGGCGTGGGCGACGTCCGACGTGGGCCACGGTCTACGGCCTCGAGGAACAAGGGGCCTCGCGCCTCAAAAAAAATGCATTGCTTCAAAGGGAGAATAAAAATATAATACTAAACTTATATGAATTAATTTTGTTAAGAAATAAGTTTACATTATTTTATAAATCTGTCTTCAGGTCGCCATAAAACAGGGCCTCACGAAATCTGTCTTTGCCCACATTAAATTTAAGTCTTGGCCGCCATCAAATTCACTAACGTTACTAAAAAGAGAGTTAAAAATGAAAAAAATCGGATTGAAATTGCGCTACCGATTTGAGAGTTTCGCTACCATATATCGAGAGACACACACAGATACACAGACTTTCAATTTCTATTCTACCATTCTTGTTGTCTTAGATATTTCAAAGCTGCGTACTTAATAAACCAACTGCAAAAACCACGTAAGTTTCTTAATAAAATTACAAACTATCTACACTGTTTAAATAAGTAATTTTATTTTAATTTAATTAAATACTAGCTACTGATTCAAATACTTCAATACTAATAACTGACGGTAAAGTTACCCTGATTCGCGATTCAAAACTTTAATCCAGTCCGTATCGTCTCTTTCAAAGTTGTAGTATCTGTTGATTAAAGATAGAAAAAAAATAACGGCACACCACATACCCAACCCACATATCTAACCCAGGGGTTTCCAAAGTTGTCTAGGCTACGACCCACCTAATACAAGTTTACAAAGTTGAGACCCAAGAATAAAGGATTTTACAAAATACAAACGAAGTAGGTATTAATACATTTTTTAAGTACTTATTTAAAAACTACCAATAATATATTTCAATGCGAAACTTAAAATTGTTTCCTATGTTTCGGCATCACTGTTAACATCAACTTCAACATCATGATAATGTTCAATTTATGAATTTCGGTATTTAGTTTTATTGTCCACCGTATAGTAAAAGGGAAGAGGACTTTCATAGCTTCATTCACTGGCCATCGGCTCAGTCATTCGGTGTGCCACTGTGCCGATCTATTGGCTGGGCCCACTCTATATTCTCTCGCGACCCACCAGTGGGTCGCGACCCATAGTTTAGGAACTCCTGATCTAACCAATTTTGTATCTAATTCACAATTTGCTATGATGTGTAAAGATATGACAGCAAGGAATCACTCTGACTCCTTACTTAGCCCTTTTCTTGACATTAACGTCGATTGGCGTCAAAATTCTACGGGGTATTTGTATCAGGGTATAATGTAGGTACTATAAGTAATATTCGTGTGGTAAAAATTAAATGCACAGCTCTGCTACAAGACCAATTCGTGGGTCTCCTCTCACCGCTTCTCCAGCAGCAGTTTCTTGTAAACATCGATGGCTTCCTGGTAGTGAGCGCGCAGGTAGTGGACCGAGGCCAGGCTGAGCTGGTCCTCGGGCACGTCGCGCAGCGCCGCGTGCGCCTGCATCAGCGACTCCTCGTCGCCCAGCTTGTGTGCCAGGTGGAACTGGAGACGCGTCTGTTGGTGGCATCCCATTAATGGCTTTGAAGCTTCAAGCCAAGGTTACACTAAGGGACAAAAGTGTCCCACGACATGTGTCGAATAAAATTATGTTATCGCCACTATACACAATATAGGTAGGTACTTAAGTATTGTCAAAATATTCCTACCTTCAGAGCACAGTTGGGAGCACCTTCAACCGCTTCCTGCGACTCTTTGTACATGCCTGCAAAGAGAAAATAAGATAATTTTACGAATACAAGTTTTAATATACTTATACGTTTGAAGAACTCAAACCACTATTAATAGCTAGAGTGTTCCAACGTTAAATAGGTACAGCCTCCTCTGTCACCAGAATTTTAGCTTTACTTATGATGTAATACGTACAGTTAAAATATGTACCTAATCAGCGCTGTTTAGTCAATAATGATATCCGACAGAGACAAAAATATCAACTGTCAAATGACATCAGACATCACTTCAGCGGTGCCAAAATAAGTCAAAAATGAAACTCAACCTGATTTTAGTTACAAAACTGACATACTGTCGAGTTACATCTTGTATCCAAAAAATTATATCAAATTCTAGCTCAGCGCTGTCAAATTCAGTCAAAAACGACACTCACCATGAGTTCTAACAATTTTTAATACAAAAAACACTATCAAAACCTAGTTCACTATCAAATCAGTACCGAGATAAAAGTAGCAAACAGCCAGGTCCATGTCCAGGGTGTCGGCGACGCGGGAGTCGAGCCCGGCGCGCGCGCGCACGCGCAGGAACGCGTCCAGCGCGCGCCGGTACTCGCCCAGGTGGAACCAGCTCCACGCGCCCCATGCGTCCACCCACACGTCCGTGTTGCCCTCGTTCTTCAGGAACTGGGGGAAATATTGGAGAATTGACGCTTGTTAATCTTCCTTTTTAGGGTTCCGTGCCCAACGGGTAAAAACGGGACCCTATTACTAAGACTTCGCTGTCTGTCTGTCTGTCTGTCTGTCTGTCCGTTTGTCACCAGGCTGTATCTCAGGAATGGTAAGAGCTAGGCAATTGAAATTTTCAGAGATGATGTATTTCTGTAGCAGCTATAACAACTGTTGATTGTAGCGCCCAGCGCCACATGCGTCGAATAGCCGAACTAAACGATTCTCCATCGCGCTAACGAAGTTTCAACGAACGGTTGCATAAATACAACTTCGAACTTCCTCTCTGTGGACTTCGGTCCCCAGGCATAAGATCTGCCGGGAGAGAGATCTCCCTATTGGAATCTTTCCCACATATGTATTGATATAATGGTCAACATGGCTACCTCGAGCATAGTCAGGGCACCGACGTAGTCCCTCTTCAGGATGAAGTCCTCCAGCTCTGGCACGTGCCGCTTGGCAGAGCCCGCGGTGCTCGCGCGGCTGTCCGTCGCGGGCTTAGACCGCGAAAGAATCTGAAATGTATAATTAGTAACTTAGATATAAGAAGAAAACTATACTGGTCTTCTTTTTCTACAGGTACTCATACTCATCTGTGAGCGGTAGACGTTCGTTCATCATCATCATTTCAGCCATAAGACGTCCACTCCACCGGAATAAACTGTTTTTATTATCTCATCGCTAGATATACTTGCATATAAGATACTACGATTGCTATAAGGACCTATACCTATTTATTTTCTATTCCAAAATATAAACTGAGTAAAGTAGTTTCGTGGTCATTCCTGTTCAAACGTAGATACGCAATGCAATATGGCACAATTTTTATAATTTACGTACCTTCCTGCCTATAATATTTCTTTTTTAGGCTAGTAAAATTCAAAGCTGAATGTTTCAAAACAATTAACATTATACAAGCTTGCCTTAGTTAACTTACCATTTTAATTAAATTGCGCTTTCACAACAACTTCCCAGCAGTCTGTTGACAGAATCTGCCACTCCGGCTGCCATGGCAACGCGTCGCGCGCCGTTAAGTCAATTCAAAACGGTCGCGTAGCAATAGCCGACATCGGAGACTTTTGGATTTTTACAGGCGTTTATTTTATTCAGTAGCAAGTGTAGAAAGGTTCAAGATGTCGGTATCAGGGGTGTCCACGGAGTGCGCCTGCACCGCTCCCAGTGAGGATTCGACCCCGCCCCTAACTCCGAATTGTCACTGCCCGCGCGATGACCACGGCATCGTCGTGCACGAAGAGATGTGTCTCCTCTACAAGAATGAGACCATGATGTACCAAGTAAGATTGATCGATTAGATCGCCGATTTCTTTTTTTGGGTCTCTAATTTTATGCACTTATTACTAACTGTTTTCAGGAGCCTGGGGAGTGCGACTGCTGCCTCTGCCCGCTCGACAAGTGCCGCTGCATGAAATCCGGCCGCGAAGCCTTTGATGAGTAATTACAATAATTTGAGCTTACGTTTACTTTTAAAAGTTTCTTTCTTCTCGTCCATGTAGATTTTAAGCGGGTTAGGTAAGATGCCTGCTAACCAGTCTGCTTAGCGCCATAGGGCATGAGAAGAGATGTGCGATTGTCGTCTCACGCGCCTTGCTGTGCTAAGCCTACTGATCAAGTTTTTTTTCAGATGGCGTGGAAAACGCGACATAGGCGCGTTGCCAGCCGTTCTAGAATCAACGCACCCGCTCATGCAGAAGTTCCAGGCCACGCTGAAACACTTCCTCGAGAAAGAGAACGCTATTGCCGAAGAGGAGATACTCAACCTGGTAACGAGTTGAGATTCTACACCATTACCTAACATGAGTTTATAGGGACCGAGTGACCGGACCGTGCTTCCTAGTGGTGTAAAGGACTTGTGTGAAGAATTTCACCAGTGCCGCTAAGAATCGATTAAATATACCTAGAAGTAAAATTTTCCAAGTCCATTGATAATGGTGTTCTAACAAGTATAAGGAAATTACAAATATAACCATAAGTAGATAAGTCTGATTTTTTGTTTTCAGCGTGATGAACTTCGATTGAGCAAGCTGGCGTACGAAAAAGATTTGGAAACCATTTACCGCGACGACCACGATACCAACGCGCAACGGGTAAGACTATCTTTTGCGGTCTATTTACAGAACCAGTGCAGAGAGAACGGTCTCTACATTTATTGATGTGGAATTAGCAACAGCCGATTGAAAAATTCTACAGCAAGAAAAAAAAATGACATGATTTGATTCAAATCGGTTTGGTCGATGTCTGCCTAGGCATCAATGTCTTTTTGTCATTAGAACATTACTGAGTGGACATAAAACTATTCTGTCGGTTTTATAACTAGAACTGAGATTCCTTGTGTGTTTTAAAAATAACACACTTTATTTCTTCTGTGGATGCCGTAAGAGGTGACTAAGAAAATAGGTTAAGGTGTGTTTTAGGCTACAGGTTAGCTACGAGCCTCTATTTAATTGACCACTTTTATCTTTTAAAACCTAAAATAGAACATGCAATTTTGTGTCTGTACCGTTTCGTGTGCTCTACGCACCCTGGGAATACACGTGTCTATAACTGAATCAGTTTCAGATAGAGCCACTCATTGACCGATAAATCCCATGTTTCCGCAGTCATTAATCGAAGAGTACGAAGCGACGCTCGCGCAGAACACGGCGGACCGCGTGGCGATGGAGCGGCGCGCGCGCGACGCCAGCGAGCGGTACAAGCAAGCCCAGCAGAAGCTGGAGCAAGACACCAACTCCGGTAGGCCAGCACCAAGTGTCGTCATTACGATCAAAACACGAATTACTCTGCGTTAATACCGTAGACTTATATCGAAATAGATACCGCGAGTTCCTACATTTGTATGAAAACCAAGCTTGTCACTTTTTCTCAACAGTAGGTATCGTCACATGAGCGCTTTGGCGATGGGAATCGACGGTCCGAGTGAAACCCATTCAAAGATAATGCCGCCTTATTCAAGTTATCCTGTCTCTAGGCAGTTAAACTAACTAAGTGGTATAAAACTAAATTAAATCGCGTCAAAGAAGGAGCATTGCTCTCCCTTTTGGTTCCATTTTGGCACGTGAAGTACCTACATACACTCGAGTCATCTATTTTCGATATAAATCTGTGGTTAATAGGCATCAGTTTGTATGGGAACTGAGACAGCGCCTCCCAGCGTCACGTTTGCGCAACTGCCACGGCCGTCACAATTTCCGTACAATTGTTCGCGTTAACACGCAAACCCTTTCTGGACCGACTTTATTACACTAGACGTTCTGATTAGGGATTGCAATCCAGCGGCGTTTTCAATCCAGCTGGATTCTTGCTGGATTGACCTGAATCCAGCTGGATCCAGCGCGGATCCAGCAAAATGTGAAAAGACAAAAAAGACGTCATTTTTAAGAGTTTTTTCCTTAGTTTGTACTTCTTACAATCGGGGGGCACGGCAGTGCCCCCACCAAGTCGAGCGCAAAGCAAGCACTGCCGTACCATCCTTTACTGGAACCATTTCGCGGCATTTTCAGGCCCCTATTTAAAAACCTCTGGATAATACTAGGACGCTGAAATTTTCGTCATCTAGTGAGCTATAACCACATACTTAAAATCCAAAATTTCAAGTCTATAAGTAATTCAGTTCCGAAGTTAAGCCAAAGCAAAGTTTCGCATTTTCGACACTCACTCACTCACTCACT
>BHDV01052129.1:92202-118318 GCA_005406045.1 Adoxophyes honmai | reverse complement strand
TTGCGTTACGTAATACTTGAACGCTCCCTAATAATAAAATTAAAATCAAATAAGTATTATTAGGTACAGGCAGAACACCTAGTTACCTACATATTTTTCACTATCTTAAAGTCTAATAGGTATATCTTTGCACCAGTCGACTACCCAATTGACAATTAATTTTAAGAAACCAATAAAGTATTTCCTTATGACGATGAAGTAGGTATTTTTGATTTCCTTGAAGTAGAAAAAAAAGAGAATGGTCAACCGCGTGAGCAATAAAAGGAAATGAGCGGAAATGAGCCTTTCAATCTTTTACGAACTTAGGTACCTATATCATTTACAATGCGTCCTGTGTACAAATACAAGCCCGTAAGAGCCGCTTTGGCTTTGTCCGTCCGTCACAATAAACCCTCTCTCATCAGTTTTTCGTGGACTCCATTGACAATCTTAATGATCCGAACACTTGAATGGCATTGGAGAAAATTTTGGAATATTGGCATGGTATTGGGGATATAGACTGCGGCGGATGGTGAATATACTTTGTCCTCTTTTCATTTCATTCATATTTTACTTGCCCACCTTCATTCATAATCAAATGCTTTCTGTTCCAGTAAGTTGTTAAGAAAGTTATAGGTAAGTAAGTACCTATCTAGCTGCCAAAATTTACCGGTGGTGTACGTTACCCTAACTAAAGGACTTAGTTACCTAGTATGTAATCTAATAAAAATAAGTGTTGCTTTAGAAACACCATCGCAGACTCACTTTATTACTTACTTAATCTATTGTTTTATTAGAAACTAGCTGTGCCCGCGACTCCGTCCGCGTGGAATAGTGTCAAATTTCCCCCGTTTTTCCCACATTTTCCACTGTTTCTTTGGTCCTATTGGTCGCAGCATGATGTTATATAGCCTAACGCCTTCCTCGATAAATGGTCTATCCAACACAAAAAGAATTTTTCAATTCGCACTTGTAGTTCCTGAGATTAGAGCGTTCAAACAAACAAACAAACTCTTCAGCTATAAATATTAGTATAGATTAACATACTATAGGTACAGAAATCCGATGCGATATTTAGGAAAGAAGATATTAATTAATAGTTTTGGCTAAAAATATTATTTCTGTCCTAAATATATATTTGTGAAGTATTGTTGTTAGTAACACAATATTTTTAAACCTTTTCCTGTAACATTATCATTAAAAATCATTAGTTTGCCAAGATCTATTAAATGAGACATGTTTCATTTCTGTTGGTGGGTGGGGACATTTCTGCCCATGGTCCTTTAACAAAATATTAAATCGGTTGTAAAATTCCTGATTTCAGAACTAAAACGATTTTAGCTGTAAATGCCATCTATCGGTTAGTCTTTGTACTAACTACCTCGCGAGGCTGAACTTGAAATGCTGTACTTGCATGATACTAAAGTCTGTACAGGTGAAGGTTAAATTGAGGTAATGATTTAAGTACTGTACTACTAGATGGCGTGGACACGTTGGAAATGTTAACAAAAACGCAATTTTTCCTTCCATTCCATTACATTACTTGCTGTGCCGTGCGCGAGTGAGAGCGAACTAAAGTATATGAAATCTGTATTTTTTGCTATTTTCTTTTTTTTATAAAATATATCATGGCTGGTGAAACCTACACTGAAAATAGTGATGTTTTAGCGATATTATTCGATTTAGACAATACGTTAATACAGACAAGGAATGGAGACAGCAGAGCTTGCAATAAGGTGGGTAAAATTTCGATTTCATGACATGACATTGTCACGGTCATCTGTGCCCCAGTGCGCGCGCTGTCATCGCAAGTATATTTTTTACGTAGTTGGGCTCGCTGATTGCACCCGCGTGCTGATCGCTCACGTTCCAGTGAGTATGTTTATAAATAGGATATTCATGGTTGGAGAACGCGAGCTCTACGTCCACATTTAGATAGTTTGGAAGAGAACTCGTGCTAAATATAAACGTGATGTAGATCGTGCCGGTCTGCGATTGAACGTGCGGCTCCTTGTTGGCTTTGGTTCTCAGTGGATCTCAGTGGAGCGCGAATCGCGACGCATTGTGAGCGCCAAAAGTGTTTTGTGACAATGGGTGATATATCGGAGCCAATAAAAAAATGCGTTCTTATTCTGAAGTCCGCGAAAAGCGATACAGAAAAGTTCGCCGCGCTTTTCATGGTGACGAAACTGGTGAAGGGTAAAGATTGCAACACGAACGCCAAGAAAGCCCTATTCGAAGCGATAGGCTTCCAATTCCTGAAGAAACTACTCACCAGCGCGAGCATAGAAGATGACTGTCCCCCTACAGTGTACAAATCGGTTGCTCTCTCCGTGCTTACCTGCTTCTGCAATGAGCCGGAGCTTGCTTCGCACCCAGAAATGCTTGCCAACATACCTGTGTTCCTGGACATTGTGCAGACATCAGATAATGAGGATTATGATGATAACCTTATTATCATCAGTGAAGCTTACACATGTCTCCAGTGCATCGCTGAGCAAGAAGCTGGGCAAAAAGCACTGATTGCAGTTGGGGCTATAACTAAAATGTCAGAGATTTACTCTCATCAGAGCTTCCAAACGGATGAAGCCCTGAATATCCTTGTTAAACTGGTTAGCATTTATGGACCTGCGGCTTGGGGAAATGACCCAAAGCCATTCCATGCATTGGTAAACAAAATAGCATTAGATTTTGCTACAGATCAATCTGAGAGAAAATTTGAATTGGCAACAATATTGAGTGCCCTTCTATACAGTTGCAACAAAAGCACTGTTATACCTGGAGCTGCAGATGAAACTTGGCCGTTGAGTATCTACAAGGCACTACATGATATTCTTACAAGTAAGATTGGCAAAAACCAGAGAGACCCTGCCTTGAAACTAGCAGCAAATATTGTTGACTTGCTAGGTATTGACTGGACTTTCAACGATGAAGAAAACCCCAAGAAATTCTTCCTGTTATTACTTCAGCTGTGTGCCATAGAAGTGAGAATGCAATTAGATGATAGGAGTTTCAAACAAGCTTTTGCTAATGCTGACCTAGTGACAGCTTGCTTCATTGTTCTGGAATTATCTGTCAACTATATGGCCACTGATCAGCTGGACTTGGAACAAAAAGAGAAGCAATCTGTGTACACCAGCCTAAAAGGAGCATTTAATGCTGTTGTGTCTATACTAGCTAAAGTTTCCAATGACAAAAACAGGGATAAACTACCCGATGCTGAGAAAGTGTATGTATGTGCCATGGTAAGAGTTTTGTTTGCATGGATTGCTCAAGAAACTACAGCAATGAGGGAACAGATTTATGCATTGCTCCCATTTATGTTCTCTCTTGCCAATGACTCATTTCATGCTTATCGGGCTAGGAAACTCTCAGAGAAAAACAAATCTGAAGGAGAGGCGATGGACACTGATACAACTTTAATGGGTCAAGTTGATTTACTCCGTTTGATGTTGCCGGCTCTCTGCCATTTGGCCGTAGAAGACAAAGCTAGAGATATAATGTTCAACTTAAAACAAGAGGACATTCTTTATGAAGCTACTAACTTCCACTGGTCAATAGTACATTATAAGAAACCACCAGTACCCAAATCCGAGAGGAACAAGGTTAAAACTCAACCTGAACCTGAGCTAGACCCTAAAGTATTGGAAGACATGAAAGATTCCCGAGCTGCCATGGTCAGCCTATGTAACATTTTTATGAATCTTACTGTACTAGCACCTAAAATTGTTGAAAATAGTGTTTTGTTTAACACTCTACTGAAATTCATATTTAACAATCTACCAGAATTGAAAAATATTCCTGAAAATCTTGTTCTGCACGGTCATCTTGCAGTATTGGGACTACTCTTACTTAAACAACAAGCTACTAAAGTCAAGAAGAATGATTTCTCTATTTGTAGATACATTCAGTCTACAATTCGGTTCTTGTGGGATGCTTACAATGTAGATGAGTCCAATGATCCTACTGCCCTGGTGGTGGCCATGAGTTATAAAGAGAACTGGAATGAAATAGCTGATTTGTGGTTCCTAGGGATGCAAACTATGAGTGGAGTTTTACTAATTGTTCCATGGATATCAGAGTTTGCTATTGAAAGTGGCTGGGCCCAAGGCATCACAGAAATGCTGGTGAAAGTCAAAGTTGGAACACTCCCTGCTAATGTCAAGTCAGCATTTGAAGATTTCCTGTGCAGATTAGTAGATTCCAATGAAACTGTAATCCCAGTTCTTAAGAAGGCTGGTGCACTAAAAATGTGCAGAAACCACAGATTAATGGAGTTGGGTAAAAGGTTGTTTGGTGACTAAAAAATAGAAAGTAAAAAATATGAATAACTTATGCATACATATAAGTTATTATTTGTCATACATTTTTATACTTGTACTTAATTCTGAATTGTTAGGTAATAATGCTCTTCTTTTGTGAACTTCTTACTACATAAAACTGTATAAATACCTCTATATTTTTGCTAGTTAATTGATTTTTTTGATGTTAACAGTATAATATAGTTTAAAACGTAAAACATGCAAGTTTTTAATAAAACCTGATTTACAAAGTGTTTCTAATTGTAGAATAACAATTCCCTACCAACCTACATAACCTGATGCAGTTATTTCCTTATCTTAACTTGGACTTAATTAGATAAACAACTCATTAAAGTTTCCAATTAGCATATTTTCTTACAAGAGTAAGCCATCAGTCATCACCCTAGGTCATAGTCGTAAAGTTAATCTTAATTCCAATGCTAATAATGTTAAGATACCTTCCTGCTGCTCTTGTGTAGGTACCTACAGAGTTCCAGACTATGTAGATACAGTTAAATATCAATTCATTATAGAAGCAGTATCAGTTTTCGATTTGGAAGCCCTGCCAAACAGCAGGTGAGTGAACGCGGTGGCGAGCCACTCGGACGTGCGTTGACCTGGTGCTATTTTCAGACTAAAGCTTCCGTATGAAAGCGTCCAAGCATCTTAATGAACGCCTTTCAGTCTTGACATTTTTATGCTGATGATTATGTGCTTACTGAGTAAATTATTTTATACCTACATCTACAGTCACAACGTCTAGTGTAGGTAGGTAGTTCCGATGCCACGCGACGCCTAGTCACATCCTGTAAAATAAATCGTTAAGCGATTACGTGGCGATTACTCATTTCTTTTCGGAGATAGGAAACTGATTACCTGTGTACGTAATGACGAGAACTGAAGTCTTGTCACAATATAGATAAAAGCCATTCACGGTACTGAGTCAGTCGGTCAAAAGTTGGATGAGGCAGCACTTTATTTGAATCAAACGTAGAGCGTTGTTTATGTTGATATATTTGACCAAATCATCTGGCTATCTATCTCCCTATATGCTGCTGCCAAACGCGCACTGCGCGCCACCGCTCTATTCGCGCGACACCTATCACACCGCTCTATTTGCGAGTGCGCGTTTGGCAGCAGCAGCCGCCGCCGCTCCTAGATGAAGAGCTACGGATTAGCCCGAAACATGTCGACCTGAACTCGATTTAAAACGTGAGCTATCCGTATATTTCAAGATAATGTTCCATTGCATTTCTAGTCATCGTGTATTCTGGTGTGGAAGCTAAAATACAGCCGGTAAAATTACTGCCACAAGAGGCATTAGCTACTGCATGGGCGATGCTGATTTCTTACCATTAGGTGTCCTACTTGCTCGTTGCCCCCTTGTGGTATACAAAATGTAGGATCACTTTGGTGTTTTACCTGACAATTTAGTTAAAACATTCACGACCACGCCTGAAATCAAAACATCTGCGCGGAACCGAGTAGTCGATAGCTAGTACAAAATGAACCTGGCTACCGGGTTCTCGGTATCTCGCGAATGTTTTGAAGAACCCGGGAGCCGGGTCCTTGGTTCTGAATGTGATAAGGGTTTGAAATCCAACTCACCCGAAGCTAATTTCAATTTATGGAATACTTGCCGGATTAGCACGACAGGGTGCAAGTAGAATTCCGTGAGATAAAGACTACCTGTCGCTAACTAAAGAGAAGACGTAAGAAAGTGACAGGTTGTTTAACCCTCGCGCGAAACAACTCGCGCGTTTCTATACCACGCTTACTGGTTACATACCTACTTAGTGAGGCTTGCGTTAAAATGCCCTTGAAGCTTTTTAATTACAGAGTTAACGTACAACCCTGTCAGCTTCCGGCTTCACTGGAAGAAGTTAAGCTACTGACATTGTCTCTTTAATTATAGGTACACAACGTAGGTGAGAGCTGGTCTAGAGTACTTAAACTGTTTTATTAGATACCTATTAAGAAAACAAAATATTCTAGACCTGCTGCCTGGCTAACTGCTACCCAGTGCATGTTCATAATCGTCAGCCGAATAAAATATGTGTTTCTATCCTTCACTTCTTCAGCTAGTGGACATCCTAGAACAGCAATACGGTCTTCCGCGGGAAACCGCCGCCGAGAGCGCAACTAACTTCCTGCGCGCGTTCAGAGCGCGTCCTGATGATGATACCTTCGCCATTGACGAGTGGCCTGCGCACTTGTGGAGAAACTGCTTGCCCAAGAACTACAGACATATCGCCAGTAAGTACCGACTACTGGGAGATCTATCGCATGTGTTTGATCCCCTGATATTTTGGCCCTGCGCAGACGACAGACTATCCTCGACGGACTTTTTAGTATCTGAAAATAGAACCTATGGAATTATATGCAGTAAAACACACGACGCGCAAAAAGTCCGGCGCACAATGCATACAATCCACGCGGATTTTATATGCGCTGCAGACTCGATCGCACAAAGTCTGTCGTCTGCGCTGCACCTAAGTAAGTCGACCTGTTTTCTTTTTCCGTGATCGTGGATAAAATTTAATAAAACAAAAATACCACCGACGAAGCAAAGCGGCCAGAGTGCCAAAAATGCCACGATCGTGTGATGACCCCAATACATACATATTACGCTTTGGTAGGCGTGTTTGAAATATTTTAATTAAAAAAACAGCAATATTCGTTTTTTAGATGCGCTAGTAAGCAGAGAGTAAGTAAGCACTTTTCCCACTCTAACAGAAAAGACGTAAAACAATAAACATTAGGTATAAGCAAGTTTGTGAAGAAATGAAGAAGGCGGGCTTATACAGCCAACCTCTGAATGACTGAGAAAAAACTTGATTCATAGTGAGTCTTGTGGTAGCTTTATGTTTATAAAAACTTAATTAAGTATTGTGACCGACAAAGAGGCTACAATGAACATGGAAGGTAGGCATTTGCGGTATTTAACTACATTAGTCTCTGTGTGTCAGTTTCTGTGAATCACTGTTATTTTTCCTGTAAAAAATACCCAACAGGAATGCTCTTCCATTACATTCTATCTACTTTTTGTTCTCTCCTATAATAGCTTACGATAATTAGAAAATTACCTGATCCTGATTAGCATAGTAAACAGCTAAGCAGCGCAGATAAGGTGTGTAGGTACTATCGAACCAACTGATTCCTGACCCACCGCAGAACGTTGTCACAATAAACGTCATAAACATTTCCTTAGGCAATGCAATGTCACTATGACGTTCACTGTGAATAGGTTCTATGGTGGGTCAGGAATCAATTGGTTCGATGGTACATATGTAATATAATAAGTACATACAACAACACAATACACAACATAATACAACAAGCACGTACAACACCACAAGTAAACACATTGTACCTGTCTGTAGGCATATAGGTACTTGGTATAAAGATATAGGCAATATGGCTCAGGTCCAGGTCGATGCGGTGGTAAAACATTTAGTGTTCCCCAAATAGGTAGGCGTAAGAACAATGAAATGTCAAAGCCATGACGAAGTTTTTGTGTGGTCATGACAGAGGAATAATGGAAGTAGGTAGGTATGACCAATACAACAACGTAGTTTTTATCTATCTACGTTTCATTTGCGTAAACAGTTTCATCAGACGCAAGTGCCCCCACGCGATCGTGTTAATCATGTGTTAATATAGAATTTTGTAAACAAAATGATATTCATATGCGAATGTGAATGGAAGCCAGAACCAATTAAACACATTTTAAACGTTTATTTTGTTGGCTAGCTACTGGTCTAAAGGGTCACCCGTCGTCCTTGTAGAGTAGACTGTTAGCAAAATGGCTTAATACATATGTTGTATTTGTATGTATCTATGTACTAGCTTTCCGCCCGCGTAGAATTCGGTTATATTGCGGTATAAAGCGAACATTCCCTCGGGAATATCATTTTTTCCGGGATAAAAAGTGTCCTATTATTTAATCCGGACTTCTATCTTTAGGGGGCGTCCATAAATTACGTGAGGTGTTTTAGGGGGGGAGGGGGTCGAGTCAAATCTCACCTAATCTCACGTTGGGGGGAGGGGGGGGGTCACGGCAAATATCACGCAATTTTTTTCTTGTTTGAAACAAACAAAAAAACGACTATTTTGGTCCATTTAATCCAGATGCCTAAGGTCTTAAAAACCGAAGTGGGGATGTGGATGGCGCTTTACGTTTGACACTTCATGGGTGTATCGGAATGAAGAACAATTAAAGTTTTTTTTTAAGTTACGTCATTCACTTTATTTTTTCTTTTCAAATAAAATATGTTTTTTCTTTTTACAGTAACAATCCAACGCGTTTACGTAACAAAACCTTATTTTGAAAAATCTCACGTGAGATTTGGGGGGTGGGGGAGGGGGTTGAATAAAATCTCACGATATCTCACCAAGGGGGGAGGGAGGGTCAGAAAATTGAAAAAAACACCTCACGTAATTTATGGACGCCCCCTTACGTCTGCAAAATTTCAAAGCAATCGGTTTAGTAGTTACGGCGTGAAAGCGGAACAAACAAACAAACAAACTCTCTTTCCGATTTATAATATTAATAAGGGTATATCGAAGTATTGAATAAGTAAAGAAAATTATGTATACGTAGAATGAATACACGTAGACAGACATCCGTCGAGAGCTTTCGGTTTACTTAGTACTTACTTACTCATTTGTTGGTAACTTAGATTCTCTAGATGTCATGTCAAGGCAAAAGCTGAATCAATATTATTCGGTAATTCGGTATGGTGAACTCTGAACAAGAAAATTAAATTTATTATGTCAATACTAAATACGTAATCGATACGTTCTTCAGTCTGATCCTATTCATGGCAGTTACATTACAGTTACGTTATTATTTTGATCATGAAATACTTTCATAGCATCAGCGATATCAATATCACTGAAAAGTAGGTACCTATTACTGTTACCAGCTGAAGCGTAGGTGTTCTCCAGCAACGCCGTAATTTTCCACAAATTTATTTTTAACTCAAGGTGGCGACGCAATTATGCATTGACGTGACTAATTTCTCCCATGTTATGCTTCAATTTCTCAATTCTTTTGTTTCAGAAAGTATATCTGCAGAATGGTTAAAATTAAGATTTCACTATTTGTCTCTAACGCCCGATGTTATTCATCTGCTAGAGACATTGAGGTACGTCCTGTTCTTTTCGTACAAATATATATTTATATTATGCAGAAATATTCAATGTGACATAAGGTTTTCTGACTTAACACCTTATTGACTTCATTGATAGTTATTATTTCTTCATGATATAACCTTAGCTCATCTTGTCCATTATGTAATTTATGACATCTATGAAACGATTTCTTTGTTTTGTTTCTCTCAAATTATGCGATAACGGCTAGTGTTGCCGAATATTACGACGCATGTATCACAGTATAAACAAAGAAGTGGTTCGATGCAATGTATTGTATGCCGACGATATTCTGAGAACTGGTTCGGAAATAGATTCTGCGCAGCGAACACTTGAACAACTGGTTGATATCAAAACTTATGATGAAGTTAACGTCATCGTCGAAATATAACCAGCCGTTGCCACTTCTATTCCAACTGTGTTCAGAACCTTCAAACATTCAATGAATGATCTCAGAATCACGGCGGTAACTCTGATGTGAATCTTGCATGGTGTTATGTGGTGTATAACTTTACTGCAGGTACTTAAGTCTCAACACTAAAATACCTACACGTAATAGATAAACACAAATCATTATTTACCATCGTTTTCAGAGAAAGTATCACCAAGCATGCAGATGTGTCGTGCCAAGCGCTCAGACGCATGCCACATAATACTATGGATGTCAGAGCACTAAGTATTGTTTCTATCATGACAAAGTCAGCGCCAAAGTGTTGGGAAGGCATCGAAACGGTCTCACTGTGACTTAAAATGTTATAACTTGTCAGATGTCGTCCCTAACCGTGTTGGGCTGACTTTAAGCGCATGTTGCTAATTAATTACTTGTTTTTCAACAGTTCAGTTGTTGCTCATCGAGTGACTAAACTCGGGGCGCCGCGTGCGCAACACTTAGGTTTGAATTGTATTTGTAAGATAAATGAGGGAGTCCATCATGGCGAAGGTAAAACTATTACCTCAACAATTTCATAACAACGACAAAGACATTTTCAAACGTGATTTACATGTTTATATCACATAAAGTTAAACTTAGTTTAGTTAACCCATCAACTGGTTTTCTCATGGTAGAATCGCTAAAAATGTCTTTTCCGTTCCCAACTATGTATTATTTTTAAAGCTAATGTCATGTTGATACAACGAATTTTATCTTAGCAGAATATGGTTTCTTAGAAGCAACATCAATCACTAGTTAACGCTGTGAAACATGACATTAAAACGAGTGTTTTCATGAATAATTTATAGACCTTATAAATTGTGCGTGAAATAATTATTCATGTGTCATTTCAGCTCATAAAATGCTCTTGCACGGTGCAACATGAGTAAGCTTGCGCTTCCTTGTTAACTTGCAAGACCATTTGATATTATCGTGTGCTGAGTTTCAGCATTGTTGCTCGGGCTCTCAATAACGAAAGGGGGTTGAATGAATGGCACAGGGAGGATTACGTTCTCGGTCTGATCACGAACGGGCCCTCGCGCGCCCAGTGGCAGAAGATCCAGCGGCTAGGCCTCCGCAAGTACTTCGACTGCGTGCTGGTCTCCGGCGACCTGCCCTGGGAAAAGCCGGACCAGCACATCTTCCTCGAGGCCTGCAAACTGCTCAACGTCGAGCCGCGCAACTGCATTATGGTTGGCGACAAACTTGAAACCGACATCAAGGTAAGCACAACTATAGTACACTTTTTATTCTCTGATACTAAAATGACAGCCGGTGTTGCCTGTTTTTTGCTATTCTAAAATAGTGCTGTGACTATCGAAATTAACGGGCAAGCCACTTGTACACAGGATGCAAAAATTGTCGATGGTTTCAAGAGCACCACTAAAGACTAAAATGTGTTATATTTTTTTTTATATTTGACATTTGCACCTGTCAATTGTATGTATGTATGTATGTATGTATGTATGTATGTATGTAACTCTTTATTGTACAAAATAAACACATGACAAAATAACAAGTATAAAACAAAACACAAGTACAAAGGCGAACATATCCCTAAAGGGATCTCTTCCTGCTGACCTTCAAGCGAGCTGAGCTTCAATTTTGTATCTGAGAATAAAAAAATAGACTATAAAGTAAAGACAATACAAAATAAATACTTCAACTTTTTTACCTAGGTTGAAATGCATAAAATTGTCATATGTTTGATCCCTTAAACAAATTATAAACTAGTACCTCTCTTCTATACTAACCCGCCTTACACTTGTAAGTTTGACTTACGTAAGTAAGGACACAGCTATAGGTTAGAATGAGATAGCAACACTTATCTTTTTTTAGCAGATAGGTCCGTCCCTAGTCCCTACTTACGTAAGTAAAACTTACAGGCGTAAGACTGGCCTAACATGTAGGTCACCTGATATAGTGAAACAAATGTTACATCAGAGTCTGCTTGCCTTGGTAACTTGCAAAACATGTTCAACAACTCAACAACAATGTCGTTAATTGACTACCGCTACTTTATACTGTTTTAAATGTGGAATTAATTGTATTTTCAGGGCGGCATAGAAGCAGAGCTAGGTGGCACAGTGTGGATCCCACTCCAAAAGGACGAAGAATCGTCAGACTTGCCAGACTTCACAATCGAGAAGGTCACAGAGTTACCAGAGGTCTTACCAAACTCCCCTAAATTTAAACGCTCGGCCGGTACAGCAGGCGAAGTCAAATCTTGTTGACGGCATTACAGTTCGCCAATATCATAAAAATATAATTTGAAACGGCTATGGTATGCGTCAATATGATCTGCAAAAACAAAATATATTTTTTTAAACTTAACAAATGTCATATTGCAATGCGTTGTAATCTGACCATCTTACTAAAACTAATTTATTTCCTACACTAGGTGTCAAATAAAAAAACTTTTTGGAAGACTGTGGAAGGACGCAATCGCCACATTTTGTTTTACGATACTACTTACCTAACAACTCATAATGTACAGTAAAACCAATTGATATCAGATCCACCACAGAATGTTATCAATATGGTGGGTCGGGAATCAATTAGTTCCATAGTACTTTGATAATGAGTCGATTTTACTTGCTACTGATGTACTTAGCTCAAAAATATGGTGTTTGTCTCTATCTGTACAGTCTTCCCTTTGTTTCACAGGGACTTAAGTGTACAACTACTTATATTCTTACTAGGTTAGGAAAGTATAGATCTCAATAGGCAACATTATTTCAGGTCCCTAGAAAATAATGAGTAGGAAACATGCATACAAATCCATTTAAGTACAAAAATAGCTTTAGAATGTAAATATATTTTCTGTACCTATCGAAAATGTATTTATCTTTTAACGTCCAAGGCTTGCTAAGTTACCAACAGAATACATATTTTGCTATTTGATTAAAGTGCTGGATGTATTTTATGAGATCTGAGTTGTGTACAGAGAGTGATTATCGATAGTTTATTTTTTGAGGACTTGTATGAGAAGTTATTAGAGCTATTACATGTGTTTATGGTATAAGAATAGGTATGGGGCTTAGCATGGTTTTTTTATATTATGTTACTGCTTATAGTATTCATGTTCAGCTCTATTTTTATGCAGAAACAGGCCACTTTAAATGTGATACAAACTTATAGGTAAGTTTTTGCTGTTAGACTAGACAATGACTGTCTAGGCTGTCCGACTGACTGTCTGGTTGCTACCTGATACCCTTTCGACAAGTATTTAAGCACAAGGTTGTTAAATGTGTTGTTTATTTTTTTTATTAGTAGTTTGTAAATGACCCTAGTAGACTGGTTAGATAGATGTAGGTAGAGTGTTTATGTACATGTACATAAGAATTGTAAGATAAAACTTGCTCCTACTTAGCTGTACCTACAAAGTATCATTATGTACCTAATGTATGTACCTTAGACCTTTTTATTTTATTGTTACCCAATGTGCTTCATAAGAAGTACATGTTTTTCCTTCATGCGGTGATGTATGACTATAACAAAGTTTTAAATCTGTATTTTTGTTAACTAGGATTAGTCTTTTTAATGCAACTATTGGTGATTATTAGATTCTAAACTGTGATCTGCTGACGCGAGTGACGAGACTAAGCCAGGTGAAGCTTCCCTTGCAAGAACCATATCAACAACACCCTTTGAGTGTGATCAGTCAGTAATCTCTTGTGATTACTTCACTGTGAATATGCGTTATAAATTATATTTTACTACAAACCTTGTTTCATTTCAAAAATAGTCTAATAACTTAATTACTAGTCAACATTTTTAACATCACATTTGATACAGTCCTCAAAATCTTACTTGACAAGATTTCAAGTAGTAGCGGGTACGTTTGTGCATGACTTACTCATGGAAAAAAACTATGTGTGTGTGTCTACTACTTAAAAGTTAGATTTCAAGGACTGTACTTCAACCATTTATATTACACTGAAAAGTACAGTTAATCATACAACTCAGTAAATTATAAGATAATGCTATATTTTAATATCTAGATCTAAAAATTCTTTAACTGTACAACTACCAATAAACTATGCTGTTCTCAACATTTTGGCTTCCCTCTTTTCTTGTAGCATCTTCTTTTGCTCTTCTACAGCCACCTTCCTCTCTGCCAAAAATTCTCCATATTCCTGTAAAAACAATTTAAAAGCCAATTAGTAATTTTGAACAGCAGTAGCCTTTTCTCCACCAAAGGATAAAAAAAAAATAGAAAAATCTCTTCAATGTAAAGTATGTCATGGTACAAATATACAAGGTGGGCGGAAATTTGTATATTCTGCATTAGCACTAATCTTATGAATTAAGCATATAACTGTACCTATTCATAAAGTAATTAATAAATGAGTAAAGGAAATCATCATATTTTTACCTTTGCATCTAATTGATCAACAATCTGTATCCCACATGTACGGGCAGTGGCTATCAGCATGGTGCAGATGTCCTTCAAAGACCTCCACTCTAGAGGTGGGTCCTGTTGCTTGATCTTGGCTATTTCATACAAATGCTTCCGAGTTATCTTACCACTGATCTCCTTTCCTGGAAACATAAGTAAATTTAGTAATGTCAGCTATTCAATTGTTTTTACTAAGGCAATCTACGACTAGTTCAACTCACCCATAGCACCTCTGTTGACACCTGCAGCTTGCATTAGAAAATAACTGGATGGAGGTTGATGAATTGTTAGTTGATACGATCGGTCAGCGTTAACCTTTACTCTTGTCGGCAACGGTATTCCAGGTTTTATATTAGCTGTCTTTTCATTGAAATCTTTGCAAAATGCAGCAATGTTGATGTTTCGCTGTAGAAAAATAAATTAATAGTAAATCCTAAACGGACGCAAATTTATAACATAACTAGGTTCAGCTCTTTACCTGCCCCAGCATAGGTCCAAGAGGAGGCCCAGCAGCAGCCATGCCAGCAGGAATATTAGTCCTCAGTTTGGAAGAATGATCTATTTTATCAGCCACTTTCTTCATCGATTTCAGCCTTGCTACTGACTTCGACATTGTGAAGAAACGCCTATGATAATATTTTAAATATCAATATGTGTTTTAATGTCTGCTACTCACAATTAAAGGAAATAAAATCCAGATAGATTAAATGAAAATCTAAATTCATAACATAACCTATAACTACCGAACAAATGTCAAAGTCAATTCCCTGTTCCAGTAAAACAAGGTGTTCGAGACACTGTAATAAACGCTTAATCGTTTAATTTTCATATTGGCAGCCTTGGGACCCTCGCCTTATGAAATGACCATTGATGTAGGAAGGTCCTATCGGCCCTTAACATGATAGCGCACTTGGGAAATGTTCGTTTATTAATATAAACCATATCACAAGCCAATAGAGTCCTTTTTCCGTGAAACCCTACATAGAGGCAAGTTGAGGACACGTGAGCCTGCAACAAGGGAGCACATTGTCTCGCTCACTCCTCTTGTCATTCTTGCCAGCCTAAAAAAATCTTTACGTCAAAAAAAAACATCGCTCAAGAAACTTACCTGAAAAATTCATACAATCATTTTATTTTAACGGTTTTGTGTCAAAGAATTAGAATCGCATTAATTTATTTGATTTTAATTTACACTTAATTTAATAGACAACATATTCACTATTAAGTCTACTTTTTTTGTAATGGTAACCCCTTAAGTCGCCATAATCCTTACATTGACCATGAATTTTTGCATTATGGGACAGTATTAGGCGTAATCAATTACTATTGAAATTAATTACACGGTTACATTCGAGTAATTGTGATTCCTCGGTAATTCATTACCTAGGTTATCAAAATTACTGTAATAGTCTCCTGTGATTACATTTGTAATTCATTTCTTTGGAATCGGTATTATAAACCGCTGCTGTAAGCTTAATTCTTGAGTAATCAAATACTTAAGTAAAACTACTACAGACTAGATTACTTCAATCAAATGTCAAACCTTTTCAATGTGTCAATTTCGTTAACGTCACTAAAATATATAGTATCGGGTCTAGGAACTCTCCATTTCTTCGGTGGATGTCCTAAGAGGCAACTAAGGACATGGGTTTAGTTTAGGTATTCTTTAAGCGACAGGCTGACAACCTGACACTATTATGCTACCTCTTCCATCTGTTTTCAACCTAAACTAATGCTAGAAGTGGCTGCGAAGCGTGAAATAGTCATACTCATTGTTATGTCTATTTCACGTTTCGTGTGCTCTGCCTACCCCATCTGGGAACATAGGCGTAATTATATGATTATATTATGTTTCATATAGTTTGTGATAGCCACGTTATTTGCCTACAATATTAACAGATAAGCCAACTACTTAAGATAAGGAAACTAAATTATGCTAAAAAAAGGCAAGGAATTGTGAAATTGGTCACGGTTTATACCCCCATGTATATGTATGTGTGTGTGTATGTACCCCCATATAACAGAAGTTGACAATCGAATAAACAGAGAAATGGACGTTATGCATTAAACTACCGTGAGACTCACTCATGTTGAAAATTATTGGACGGACGTTAAATAAATCGAGTTTAGATCCTAGATGAAGGGCTACGAATTAGTCCGAAACATGTCGAGCTAAACTCGTTTTATCTAACATGAGTTATCCGATAATTTTCAACAAAAGAAATGGACGACTAATTTTTAATAATTGGCGTATAATTGTTAAGCGCTTTGAATTTACTGATTGAAGTAAATAAGATTTATACGCTTGTAGATGATCAAATTTAACTTTTAAATGTGCATAAAAATACTCTAACCAACCCATCTGGGAATTTAAGCGTGATGTATGTAAGATTACGACATTGAATGTCCCATATTGCAAAAACTCATTGTCACCCCAATTAGAAAGGGACACGCGCATCTCTGCTTATGGTACTTGTCTTGGAACGGCCTTTAGTGGGGACCTCGCAGTCCTTATTTACTTGGTCCAAGGAAATGACAAATAAAAAAGAACTGACAGTCAGTTTTGTGATTTTGTCATCACTTCACTCACATCATTCATTCTTTTTTTCGCATAAATGTTTTTATGAGATTTAGATTGGAAACAATTTCATTTTGTAGTGAAATAACGTTAGGTATTTATTTATCGTGATCTTAAACTGCACCTTATTAAAAATGTATTGTAGTTGAAAGTTACTGATAAGTGCAATATGTGGTCGTTTTTCTCGCGAGATCCTACAAAGGACTTTCCTTATGAAGTGGGTGATCCAGTGCGTGGTTTAGAAGATAAGACTGTGTGGTCTTTGCACAAGGGCAAGAAGAGGGGTACGCAAGATGAAGTATCGATATTCTTGTTCGACGTGCAAAAGAATTCGGAGACCTTGTTCGACGTCGCAAAGGCCTCTCTCAAGAAACTTAAGACTATGAGACACCCTAGCCTTTTACATTACTTAGATAGCTGTGAAACTGAGAAATTTTTATATGTAGCTACAGAATATGTAGAACCCTTAGCAACTCATATAGATGATATGAAACTGGAAGGCCAACAGAGAGACTTGTTCTTAGCTTGGGGCATTTTTCAAATTACTGTAAGTAATAGTAAGATTACAACTACATGGATACGATAATCTCTGCTCTATCCATCCACTTTAAATATTGTTTATGTTTCTTTCACAGAGAGCATTATCATTTTTAAATAATGATGGTAATATGAGACATAATAATGTCTGCCTGTATTCTGTCTTCGTCACTCAAGCTGGAGAGTGGAAGCTTGGAGGCTTTGAATTTTTGAGTGCACTTGGACAAGACACATCAAACCCCATTCCAATTAAAATTCTGCCAGCTCTTGAAATCTATGACCCTCCAGAAAAGAAGGACCCTGTGAAACTAAAGGCAGTTACAAAATGGTAAGTAAGAAAAGTTTTTCAAATATTTGTTGCTAATCTAACAGAGTGTAATTCATTGGAAAATATTGTTTGTAATTGTTTGTAGACATGTTACCATGAATTCACAACATTATACCTTATCAGTTTAGGTATTTAAAACAATGTAAACAATCTTGACGTGTCTTTTTATTTAAACATACACTTTATAAATCGAAAACTTTATATTTTACAATTTAGGTATGAAAAAATCATTTACTTTCATAATTGAATTGTATAGTGCAACGATTTTCATTTTTAGACTGTGTATTTCAACAAAAAGACATGTCAAGATTGTTTATATTGTTTTAACTACCTAAACCGATAAGGTATAGACACTGTTAGGTGCTGCGCAGACGACAGTGTTTTGTACGATCGAGTCTGTGGAGCAATAAATTGTCTGAATGGCGCGCTGACTTTTCCACGAAACTCTGAATGGAAATTCCTGGAAGCTGTCACCGCGCCATTCAGACAATTTATGGCTGCGCAGACTCGATCGCACAAAACTCTGACGTCTGCGCTGCGCCTTAATGTTCCCTCACAATCAATCAAATAAGAGAAGTTTGAAAATGTAGTAAGAAAAAAAAAAATAGGCCGAATTGAGAACCTCCTCCTTTTTGAAGTCGGTTAAAAAGAATGAGATTTTTATAAGAATATTCTTTTGTCAAAATAAGTTTGGCTCAGTTTTTAATGACTCTGCATCTGTAAATATTTACCACCTGTTCAAATAGATGGTTGTGATTGCTTTGTCCCTACATTATAATTCAGAATGCTTATAAGCAGCTCATGAAAACAACTGCGGCTTATTATATCCAAGGACATACTTCTCCTAAACTTGCCCTTTACATCTTTTTACAGGTAATTTAAATGATGTTCTAAATCATAAACATAATTAAATATCTATACAAGCAGGACCCATTCAATTCAACTGCTGTCATTTCCAGCTCATCGGACATGTGGGGCCTGGGGTGCCTCATCTGGGAGGCATTCAATGGACCCCTAAAAACCCAACCCGCTCTCAAAACATTAGACTACATTCCCAAACAACTTTGCACATTGTACTGTGAGCTGGTCAGTGCTAACCCAACGTCAAGGCCAAACCCTGCTGATATTATTACGAGGTAACAAAACCTTTTTCTGCCTCAGATTTCTGTTTATTTTGACTTTCTGATCAGTGCCGTAACTAGGGCGGTGCCAGCGGTGCCCAGGCACAGGGCGCAGACCCTGGAGGGGCGCAGAAATGACCAGACCAGTACCTTCAAGGGCGCAGTTTTGAAAGCTCGCACCGGGCGCATAAAAGGCTAGGGGCGCAGTTTTGAAAGCTCGCACCGGGCGCATAAAAGGCTAGTTACGGCACTGTTTCTGATATTTATATCTGGTTTTAAGTATATGAAGTAAATGTTGTGTGTGAAGATTCCAATTGCCACAGGGCCAGCCACAATAGTCTTGAGCTTTTTCATAATAAGGGATGTGCTGTGCCCAGCAGTATTTCCAAAGGTTGTAAAAAAATTTAGATCATCAGATATTTTCAAATTAATTTATGTGGTGAGGTTTTGAATATTTACCCATATTTCTAAAAGATATAATCAACAAATTATTCCATAGCTACACTATTCCACAGAACTACAGAAATATGTTAAAAACTAGCCTAAATTATGTTGAGCTAATCTTGATTTAAGACATGAGTTATCTAAAGTTTTCTTTCCAGCTTCATTATTTAATAAATTGTACTCAATTACTTACTTGCTGTTGTGTTTTAAGTTTAGCGAGATTTTGACTGCTTACACTTGTACTCAATTTGCTGAAATGGAATTCAATTCAATTCCTATGACAAATCCCAGTGATTGGACCATTATCCATATTTTTCGTTATTCCATAGATGTCGTAAAATCGGTGGTTACTTCAAAAACGATCTGATAGACACAATGCTGTTCCTCGAAGAGATCCAGATCAAGGACAAGGTTGAGAAAGGTCGCTTTTTCTCCACCCTGAGCTCATACCTTGACAACTTCCCAGAAGCTGTGTGTGTCCACAAGATACTGCCACAGTTGCTGACAGCTTTTCATTACGGCGACGCTGGATCAGCAGTGCTGGCCCCAATGTTCAAGGTATTTGTCTCTTTTAAATATTAGAAAAAAAAATTCATTTGTTTTTGTTTGAACAGATAAAGACAGATGAAATTCATTTGTGATTTTGCCTTTTTAAGAACAATGTAAATGAGGCTTTACTTTAAGGCAACACAAAAAATTTACTTTGGCTCTAATTTCTTTTACAATGTTTGTCATTCCACTTACATTTAAGTATATTAATACTAGATCTTAATTTCAGTTGGGCAAATTGCTAGATGAGGCAGACTACCAGAAGCAGATAGTGCCATGCGTGGTCAAGCTGTTCGCTTCCAACGACCGGACCACGCGGTCGCGGTTGTTACAGCAATTAGACCAGTTCATAATGCATCTACAGAATTCTACAGTGAGTACAATTCAATCCAAATTATTTTATAGACAGATGTCAGTGTAGATTACTGTTAACTGTTCTGAGAAAAAATATTCGTCCAACATATGTCCTTTCTGTGATCCATGTCCATAGCGTAGCTAGGGAGGGGCGGCGGGGGCGGCCCGCCCGAACTTTAGAAGTCAATGAAAAATTATAAAAACTAAAAAAAAAACAGTGTGATCACACTGTCTGTACATAAACATGAATCAATTTTTTTTAACCGTTTCTATCGAATTTCGCGGGGGGGGAAACACCTACAATATCCGCACCGGGTGCCACCCATGCTAGCTACGCCACTGGGTGGACTAATTATTTTTCTAACTTTATAACTAACTGATTGACCAAAAGTTTATTTGTTTCTCCACTATTAAGTAAAGCGCATCTCTATGGAATTGTCCTTTGCAGGTAAATGACCAAATTTTCCCACAAGTCATGCATGGATTCATGGACACGAACCCTGTCATCAGAGAGCAAACCGTGAAGTCCATAGTGCATTTGGCGTCAAAACTGAATTACAACAATCTGAATGTTGAGGTGCTTAGGCATTTCGCCAGGCTGCAATCTAAAGATGATCAGGGTGGGATAAGGTAACTAATCTCCTTCAATTCTGTTTTTGTACTTATTATGCTACCTAAGCACTATATTCTGGCCTAGACATGAGTCTAGGGCAAATGATCATGCCTGCTTCATTTTACATAATATCTTCGTTTTCTGTTAGGTTTGATTGTGATCTAATACAAGCATACAAAAATCAAAAATTGCATTACAAAGCATGAAGATATAAGATATCTGGCAATCGTTACCGAATATTGCTACATTATTTATTACTCATACTTGATATGATGACTCAGTACCTACTACTTGAGTTGATTTTTTTCTGAAAAACATCACATGATTCTAAACACACGCTATTCTCAATTACTTCAAGAAATTCTTGCCATTTCTTACCTGTTATTATCCAATTATAGTATAGTGCATTTAACCAAGCAATATTTTAAGTAGCGGCGGTAAGTTATCGCACCGCATTTCTTTGGTAAAACTATATTATTTCCTTTATTTGAGTCCACATTCAGTAAGTACAGGCTAAATTTCGAGCTGCTAGATGTTCGTTAAATAAAATAGTTTTTATCTTTCCCGGAACCTTCCAGAACGAATACAACGGTATGTCTTGGCAAAGTGGCAGCTCACCTGCACCCGCAGATACGACAGAAGGTCCTAGTGTCGGCATTTGTTCGGGCGACGCGGGACGCCTTCCCGCCGGCGCGGCAAGCCGGGGTGTTAGCCCTAGCGGCTACCCAACAGTACTTCTTACTCGCGGAAGTAGCGAATAGGGTGCTCCCTGCGCTGTGCCCGCTCACCAACGACCCAGAAAAACAGGTGAGTGACCTTGTTTATAATTATAAACAATTGCTGTCTAAGTAGACCGTGCGACTGTCACATAAATCGTATAAACATGGGTGCGGTTTTAACAACCAGTCTGGGCGAGTTTCGTAATGAGATCACCTGGGTATTGTAAACTCTAAGGGTATTGTAAGGCTCAATGTAAACTTAGCGACGTGTATTAGCCGGATGAAAGAAAAAGTCGTAATATTTTTTGCAATTGGGATGGTATGAGAAATTGCATGTTGGTCTTTGGTCTTTTATATCAAATTAATAACAGTTTAATTTTTTACATAGTACAACAAAACGATTACACAAGTTACCATTTTTTTACTACGAACCATTATCTAACTTCCTTCCCTAGCACGAGATTGTTACTTTGTCAATCAAGGTTATTAAAACGTTGCTCCCAGTTGATAACCAAATCAATCTTCACGTTTGTTAAAACATGTGTTCAATTTATTTAACCTTTATAGTGATTTGAACTGGCTTCATAATAAGAGCAAGTGCTAATTGAGAGTTCATTGACTCGTCGACGCTGAATTCTCTTATCGCTGTTCCGCGAGAACTGCATGTTTCCGTAGTAAAAAGTGTAGGTACTTAGACCTTGCAGAATTTAGTGCGTTTTACTCACAATCTGTCTGTTTCATAATTGATGCATGAAGTTGATGATGATGGATTTATCATTTTTATGAATTGATTGACAGATTAAAATTTATCTAGCAACCTACTGTAAGTAATTTAACTTGTTTAATTATTTCGCAAATATAGAAAATCTGAAACCAAAATGATTTTCCCATATAAAAGAAGATTCCGGAGTTACTTGTCTAGGAATTGTAATTTTTCTCCTTAGGTCCGTGATGCTGCGTTCAGGACCATCAAGGGCTTCCTTGGCAAATTAGAAAAAGTCTCAGAGGATCCAAGCCTCAAGGAAGGAATGGGTGAGTCGAACCGACATTCTTCTGGTCAATTGTCCTAATTTAAATCGTAATTTCATAGACGGCAATAAAAAACCGTGAGCATCCAGCAAGCTGCGTTCCGTTTAATATGAGCAGCCACACTACCGAGAGCTCAACTCCAATTAGGGTCTCACCAAACCAGTCGACGCCTTTTCTTCAAAATGCGGGTAGAAAAAGCTTTATGTCAACGCAATAAGGGCGAACAAGACGTGAATTGGCTCGGCCATTCTCGGTCGAACGAGCCGAGCCGATTGACGTCTCTTGTTGGCCCTTATTGCGTTGACATAAAGCTTTTTCTACCCGCATTTTGCCGAAAAGGCGTCGACTAATGTTTCTATGTTTCCTAAATAATATTTTTCCAGAATAAATAAAAAGTAGCCCGGAGAAAGGATCTTAGGAATCGAATTTTAGTCATACAAAGGTTCGTCAAAATCGATTCCGCGGTTTAAGCGTGAAACGGTGACAGACAGTCGGTTACTTACTCAATGCATGTGCAATCAACAATATGATTTGTTGGCTGATACTTTTCAACTTGTACCTAAACAACGTGTTACAAAAATACGAATAAAGCAGACAGGGGTTAAATGGCACATTGTACGGAGTCAATTTACAATATTTGAAAAAAAAAGCCATACATTCGTCTAATAGAGTTTACAAACAGTCAAAGAATACACTGTTAAATAATCTATGATAACTTCAGTTCTATTAAGTGACCGCTTAGTTAGAGTTTACAATATTTTTCGCTCTATTAATTTACATTTTTGTCCGGTTTTTGTAACATGTCCCGACATTTTTCTGGCAGAGGCGGACGTGCACACAGCGACGCCGTCGCTCAGCAACGCCGCTGCCACGTGGGCCGGCTGGGCCGTCACGGCCGTCACAGCCAAGTTCTACCGCTCGCACTCGGACACGGCGCGCGCGCAGCACCCGGCCAAGTGCGCGCTCTCCAAGCCTGGCTCGCTCGGTGAGTGCTAGAACTAAAAGTAGCCTACTACATGGAATATCTTATCTTTTTAGTCACAGTGAACTTTGCAGTTGGGTTTGGATATAGCCATGGCGCCTTTTCATTTCAGTAGTTGTATTCGTACAGGGATCTTGTACTTTTTTAGGCCATGGTGTACCTTATAGTTGAGGGATTTGGCTATGGGACGTCTTTTTAATATACTTTTTTATAGACATCAATACAGAGAAGCAATTAAAAACATGAATAAATATCTGTGGCACATCCGCAACTATTCACGGCGCCCTGCGCAGCCCACAGTTTAAGTATTGTGCATTAGCGGACCCTACCATAATGACACTATCTTCAAGATTTTTAATATGGACTGAGAACACCTTAGAAATTATTTTGTGCATTTTTATTTTTCTTAATTTCGCTTTTATGATGTGAAAATTTTATTTACTCGGCAGTTACTTATTCCAAGATTTAAGTTTTATTCTTGTTTATTTTAATGGGCCCATTATCTTAATAATGAAACAATTTTAAATCGTTGTTTTTTTGTTTAGCTACTTGCGAGGTCTTTAAAGCCACATACAGTTTCCAAAGGATGCATCATGACGTTTTTTGGCAACCCGAAAAAAAGTAACGACGTTTACTCAGGCGACATGGCTTTCCAAATGCTGTTAAAAGTTGTCCAGACTAAAACATTGCCTTAAACCTACCCTGTCAATACTAACTTTACTTGTCTTTCCCCAGAGCAACCATCATCAAGCAGTATGTCAACAACGACGTCATCAGTGACTTCGATGACGTCCCTCGAGCACAGCGAGTCCGCGTCCGACTACGATCCCGAGCATTGGGACATGGCCGCTTGGGGCGAAATCGACTCTAGCGCAGGTGACAGATAACAAATAAACTAATGAAAGTAATAGGACAAAGGACAAGCTGATAGTTGAATCAGAAAACAACCAAACCAATGGAATAGGAGAAAGTACAAACTGATAGTTGAATCAGAAAACAACCTGAGGGGAGATAATTACGGAGCCAAATGAAATTAATCTCTCCTCATAAACAAACTATATTAGATATTTACACAGTTTTTATTTACAATTTATGAAACATAAAAATCATTCTCACTCAAAGAAAAACTAACGAAGACAATACGTCAAAACCCTGCCTTCATATCTACGCCAGCCTGCCAGCGCCTTTGCGTTGCAAAGAGGTGCAACCGCCACAAACCAAACCAATGGAATAGGGGAAAGAGACAAGCTGAGCGTTGAGTTACCTGTTTTTATTTTAATACTAATTTAATTACGTAAAAATAATCACATCAAACTTATTTCATGTCGTCGGTGTATCACAGCTGTCTTCCAATGATCTGAAAATAAATACAATAAGTTTTATGGAATTGTTTTAAAATGCCTAGGTATCTAGACTGTCAGTTTCAAACATAAAACTACATTGAAACTCACTTATAGTGAAATACTCGTTTTTATATTGAGATTATCTCGACATTTTTCGAGCAAATTCGTGACTAATCATCGCGAGCAACGCGTCACAGCGGCTGCGGATAAACGCAGATTAAAATCAGAAGAAATGTGAATTTCAGTGAAATATTTTTGAGACTTGTCCATCATATTGTCCATGCAGGCTAATCTAAAGCTGCCAGTTTACAATGTAACGGTGTGTGGTTTTTCAGGAACGGGCGCGAGCGCCAAATCCCCGGGTAGTAGCGGGAGCGCCGCCGCGCCCGCGCTGGCCGCGCTCTGCGAGGACGACTGGGACAACGGCGAGTGGGGCACGCTGCAGGAACAGCCCGTAACTACTCTCTCTCTCTCTCTCTCTCTCTCTTTCTCTCTTTTCTTGTCTGCTATCTCAACAGCTCATTTACTGCCTCGGAATCATTTATCTACTGCATTATCGCTAACATACGCTGTTGAGACAATTTATAATCATAATAGTACGTGGCGAACTGGCCTGATGTCACGCAAGACCGAGAGTTGTGGAGCTTAAGAGAGACCATTGCCCAGCAGTGAGATACATTAACAGGCTAATAAAAAAAATGTATACGTTATCTACATACTGCGATGCTTCACCATATCTACAGCGTTTTGCAACTGCGTTTCGACTGCTCTCCTTTATTGTTGTCCTTTTCTATTACCTGCTTGCCGTATACCTTTCACGAGGCCTCGCCGGCCGAGCGTACCTAAAGTTACTGACGTCTGACACAGGCGTGATATGTGTACAGTGGTCGACATCGGCAAACAACTTTACCTAATTTTAAGTCGTATGGCCAAATTGGCCGACTAATATGTGTTCAATTGTTTCCTCAGGCCGCAGAATCCGAGCTCGCGAGTCCATCCGAGACGTGGAACAACGCCGCGTGGACGGAGACCGGCGTGAACAACGCCAACGCGACGTTCGTGCGGGCGCCGGAACACCGGCTCGCCGCGCACCAGAACAGCAACGACTCGCTCGGCGGCTGGGAGGACGGCGAATTCGAGCCCATCGAGGAGGACGTGGACGGTGAGGATTGTACAGTCAAGGGCAAAAATATGTAAACACCACAAAGTCTCAAAAAAGGGTGTCACTTGTATGGACATAAATTTGGGAACAT
>BHDV01052129.1:50497-90774 GCA_005406045.1 Adoxophyes honmai | reverse complement strand
GGATGAGTACATATCTTTTTAATTTTACATGGCTACTTATTTTCTTTCACATTGCTTGCCAACATATCTTTGCCCTTGACTGTACTCAAACGCCGGATTGGCCTCGCGAGGCAGCCATTTTTACTACGATTATGGGCTCATTTACTCGTGTGGTGTCGGGTCTAGCCAGAATAACCCGCCTTACTCCTTTTAATGAGATTATGGGTTCATAATAAGACTGTATTTACCCCTGTGGTGTTGGGTCTAGAATAACACCGCTCCATTTATTCCGTGGATGACGTAAGAGGCGACTAAGGAAATAGGTTTAGGTAGGCGCGCACCTGAATAGAATCGACTCGGTCGGCGGCTGGGAGGACGGCGAGTTCGAGCCCATCGAGGAGGATGTGGACGGTGAGGATTGTGCTCAAACTGCCTCGCGAGGCAGTCATTTTTAGTGCGATTATGAGCCGTATGTGGACTAAAGGCTTGCCTCGCGTCGCAAGGCGTCTCGATCAGTGAATAGATGCCTATTGTGACGATTAATTTTTGTTGACGATTAATAGTGCGAGGACACATACACATACTAATTTTATCGGTAAATATTGATAAAATGATTTAAAACTGTGTCCTGCCGGCTTAGCACGACAGAGTGCGAGTAGAGATGCGCGGGAGATAGACAATACGTGTCACTGTCTAACCAAACCAGTACTCCAGAAAGTGACAGGTAGAGCTGTGATAATGCTAAACTGTATATGAATAATACTGTGTATGATTCCAAGCCAAAAAGTTGTGAGTTGTGTGTCGTGTTGTGCCTTTGGCTTCTGATGCACATAAATATTTTTGTACCAATCGAACAATTACTTCAACAGAAAACAACGCATCTAAAATGGACGAGCTACGGCGCAAGCGCGAAGAGCGGAAACTACAGCGACAACGCGAGATGGAGGCGCGACGCTCGGCGCGCGGGCAGGGACCCATGAAGCTTGGCACCAAGCTCACCACCGCGCCGCCCTTCTAGTAACGGCCCAGCTGGGGTACAGTGCTAACCTTTTTATACAACTACCCTCACTGGGTACCAATTGGTCGATAAAACTTAGATCCAGATTAAGTGGTCATTGATATGATTCTACGTTATTTTCCGATATTCGTATGGACCCTTTAAAGTTCGAACGTTCATGAAACTAAGGATAAAGTGTAAAATTGTTTATAATGGCCACTAGACTTATTTGGAACGTATATAAAAGCAAAAGATCTTATAACTATAATTACAATCATCTTCAATCTGCAAGACAACCGTTCTTGAGAAGGCAAGCACTTGCCCATTTTACGTCTTGCCTTGTTGTCTAGAAACGGGTTTTGCATCATGGAAATTGTTACTTATGCCATAAAAGGATGTGAGCTCGTGTGACGTGATGGCCCTACCTTTATAAACCTTTCTGATAATTATATAGTACTTAGACATATTGTATTGTGATTATTTATTGTTATTCAAACGGCATTTTAATATTTTAGTTAACTGAGTCAAGTTTTAAATTATTATCTAAGTAGTTTTAACGTGTTTACATATAACTCTTTATTTATTTATTCAATACAGCAAAGCAACCATTAAAAAGTAATGAGAAGGTTGAACGGTAACTCTTGAAAGTTGGGAACAAGTGTTGTATTAACTGATGCACCAAAATAGAGCATTCAAGTGAGACTAGCAGCCAATAAGGCATTTAATGAAATATTTTCAATTCGTATATTAAGATTATCATTGCAACACTTATGGCGTACAGGTTTTGGACCCGATGTGGTAATTTATTAATGTAATAAAATATATATTTAACTGATTCGAAACTGTTAGTAGATAGGTGAACAATTTTAACAATTCTATGTTTCTTCACTCGCATCGCTGTTGGCGGTCTCACGGAGACTGTTAGGTCGTGTTGTCTTGGCCATCCGATATCTCCCGGAGTTCGAAAGTTCATTATTTCTTTAGAAATGAAAAAACGAACTCGGTACGTGCTCTTGCAATTAGTTGCGGTAACGGACTTGCATACCGGTACGTAGTACGGTTGTTAGTTTTAAAACGGGGTGAACGCAGACTAATAGCAAAAGTGGAGGATCTATTTAAGATAATAATAACATGGTCCGTGAAATTTTCCATGCAGTTTGTGGTGATTTGCCATGTTCTCCTCTAGCATGTAACTTCACGCATTATTCGTATTGTACAGACGCTTGTAGCGGACGGGTCGCGTGCAATCGGTCAGATGAGGGTGTCAATTTGTTTGTATGTGCTTGTGTGTCACTGTTGGCATTGTGTTGACATCCCGGTTAGTTAGCCTTACGAGCAGGTAAGGTATACCTTTTGACCGCAATATACCTCAATCTCTCGGGGTCGAAAAACTGGCTTCATTATTGACATGGTAACACCAGTATGTTAAGATGAGCTTCTGATTCATATTTCATACTTGGTCAAAAGGTAAATAGTATTGTGGGGACGATTTTAAGTGTCAATTTCCTTTTTGGAATATTTACCTTGAAGGAATTTACTGTCGAAATTAAATGTGCAGTAGCATTGGAACCGGACTGTTATGCCGACATAAGAGATACATTTCTACGTGATGTAAGGGACAGAACAGACTGAGGTGGTCTATGAATTTTTACTAGTGATTTACTTTATTAATACAAGATGTTTACGAATTATTCGATGTTATTAGAACATTTAGAATGAAGCATATTTTCTGTAAAGAATCACATCTGTTGGAAATTGCTCATTGGTTAAGCTCTAGTAATAATTTGACCTATCCGATACGCTTTAGACTCTGAAACATGGAATGATTACATTTTGCATTAACCTAGATGCGTGCTAGCGCAGAATTGATATTGCAGATATTTATTATATTTAGTTCCGTATATTTATTATGCAGCTGGGATATATTTAACTGTAGAATTTTTCAAAAAAATATACTGCGTCCTTATTATATACCTAGTAAATTCAGTGTGAGATAAAAACTACTGTGAATTGAAGATTGTTTATTCATATTTTTAACACCATGACAAAAAACAGTTTCAATGCAAACAACATTATTAAAATGTATGTACTCGTGAATGTTCGGTCTTATCTGGAATTACTGACGAACCATGGCTTCAAACTGAGAGAAATGAAATTGCAAAATCATAAAAAATTAAAACTGTTATCGCGTGTTTGTTGATACGTTTCCAGCTATTGTGAATCTGATACGATATCGGTGAGGTCGTGTGGTAAAATATTATTCAATCTGCTACTGAAATTTACACTTCTGTAAATAAAAGTTTAAAAATTAACATGTATTTTATTCTGTGTTATCTTATTCTAAACCAAAATGAAACAAAATATAAAGCATGATAATTTTTTAATAGCAAAAACAATAATGAAAATGTTAGCAACAATACACAATATCTAATTAAGTACATATGAGATAGAATTGTACTCCTAATTTACAGGCTGATGTATTGCTAAATACAGAATGAAAACAAGGCAAATACTCGCCCACGAGTTCTAGGTTCTAAAATAAAACTGTGATGCTTACACTTGATAAATGAAATTGTCAAGTAAAATAACTATTTGAACAACTCGCGTGCGAATAATTGCTGACCTTAACTATACAAATTATATGCTAGGACATCCAAAATCAATTGAGCACCCCATCGAATGTGACGTTACGCCGAACTGGCAACAACACCTTCGATGGATAGCGGAATTGACCCCGCGACTGTAAACACAAGCAACCAAGCAGGAATCACAACTAAACGAAGAAACAAGTCATTGCTAAGTAGACAGTGATGCCAATCAAGTTCTACCAACAGATTACTAGACAAATAAAATGAAAAAGACAAAGCTAGATTTTCCTCTGAACTTGTAAATTGTTTTTGAGGTAGTGTTGACGTAGTGTGGATGATACATAGTTGTTGATTAGCGTGCTGGCGAAAGGCATGAGTGCGTGGTGTTGCGAAGACTGCTCGGCCGACGGTGACTTACAGTTTAGAGCGCAGGTCGGATACCCCAGCGGCTAATTGTCAGGAGGGATCGTCGAATCTGCAACATCCAGTTAAATACCTTAGTACAGCCACCAGCATCAATAACTGACACAATAAAGCTGCATAAATATCTGATACAACACTATAACTTATAGTGGTAGTAGGATGTGTCAGATATTTTTGCACGCTCAGCTGTGGCAGATGTTATTGCTGGTACACCATGATGAGAGGATGAGACCATTATTACTTTTACACAGCCTAATCTAGCTCTAGCCCACGAGTAGTCGTTATTAATAACTAAATTCGACTGTAACATTAAAATAAATAGCGGGTAGCCTCGTATCAGTCGTTTCAGATTTCGCTGACTGTATGTACATATAATATATGTCTAACACGAGACAGGGTGCGCGTTATATCAAGCGCGAAATCATCTATCGTTATCTGATTGTTCTAACTCGATAGTGGCTAATTTATCTCGCGAGTATCTATAACGCCATTGCGCTAGCTGGTCAGATTAGTAACATAAGGTCAGGTCAGATAGTTTAATAAACAACCATAATCATAAGCGGATAGAGCGATTTCTAGATACAAAGCGCAAATCTAAAGTTCCAAACACACTAACAGCGGAAGCGGCGGGACGCGGCCGGTGCTTTTTTCGCCCTCTTTCGTACAATTTGGAATGTTAGAACAACCGATAGTCACGTGGAGCTTGAAATAGCAAAAAAATAACCAAGCTGTTGCCCAATTTGCGGTTTAGAACCCAGTAATAGAAGCCTGTTATCTGTACCCCAAGTGTCGTCATTACGATCAAAACACGAGTCACTCTCTGCGTTAATACGCATCAGACGCATCAGTTTGTATGGGAACTGAGACAGCGCCTCCCAGCGGCAACTTTACACAACTGTCGTAATCGACAAAACAAGTAGCGTTCCCACTCAAACTGATGCGAACGCAGACGAGAATGATTAGTGTTTTGATCGTAATGACGACACTTGGGGTACCTATACTGGTAAACAAAATGTGGTAGCGTTATTACATTAAAAAGCCAAGATCTGATATAAAATTAACAAATGTTCTGCAGAAGAAATTGTCGTGGGTCGGAGTTGAAACTGACCTCATGTTCATAGCGTTGGAGTTGCCAGGCTCGAGCTTGTAGCCGAGGGTCTCGTAGAATTTGATGAGCTTGTCCTTGCAGTCGAGCGACATCTTGTAGCAACCCACTTCTTGGGCCAGGAGAGACACAGTCACCACGATTCTGTAATGAAAGTTGTGATTGAACAGTTTTTTGTTTTTTAATTTGTGTTGAAAAAAGAAAGTATAGACTACTATAAAACTATCGCCTATCCGAGGATTTGAGAATCGCCCACATTGATTATTTTTTACCGACTACGCGATCTATTATTAATTAACTTAAAAGAGTTATAGAAATGGAAGAAATAGGATATTTACGTCGTTATTGTTAGTTTTATTTTAGCTTCCATTCCAAACTGCTTTTGAATAAAATACTACATACAAAAGAACAACTCGTCTGCTTTCCCAAAAAAAGGGTAGGCCAGAATATAAGAAGAAATGTTGTTTTGTCAAAACCACGACAATTTCTTATTTTATGGGTAATTTCAACAACTTTTTACAGCCAATCTTAAGTTTAAACTGTCGCCAAAAACGTACCTTATTCTCCTCTAACGACACCCACGGATGAAATGGAAAGGTGTTTTTCTGAGTCCGACATTACACTGGCTACAAATACTATTAAAAAAAATTGTTATACTTACAATTTTCCCAATTGTTTTCCTCTATAAGTGTCATTGACAACAACATCTTCAAGCCGACCGCGCTGAAACAAAAAACAAATTAGTACCTTAATCAACCTCTATAGCATTTACTTTTCCAATAAAGTATAGTCCCAATAACGCCAATGATATTATGAATCAATTAAATTAAAACTGACTATTCATAAAAAATCTTTCTTACGCCAAATACGACTATTTTATATCATAAAGTTCTCTCTATTAGGATCTGCCCACATGGATCGAGCTGATTGAAAAATACTTTAGTGTTCACATAACAACAGCTAACTAAAAGGGCACGACGCCCGACACCACCGACAGTCCGATGCGTCGATTTTTTCGCTCTTGCTGCTTTTTCGGTCTCCTTGGTGCTCTATACGAAATGACAGCGGAAGCTGAGCGGCGCGACGCGGTGGCGTGATAATATGAACCAAAGGCCCTGCGCAGACGACAGACTATCCGCGACGGACTTTTTAGTCTGTGAAAATAGAACCTATGGAATTATATGCAGTAGGCACACGACGCGCAAAAAGTCCGGCGCACAATGCATACAATCCTCGCAGACTGTTTGTGCGCCGCATTCTCGATAGCACAAAAAGTCTGTCGTCTGCGCTGCCCCAAAGGCTTATTCCCTCAGCTGTCAGTGCGTTTGGAACTTTAATCGAAGGAGTGTGATGAGACCCCTACATTAAAATATTAATATTGCGTATTTGACTTACAAGTGAACAGTTGTGGATGAATTTCTGTTCAACAGTGAGGGTCGCGGCTCCGATCAGTTTGGCGATGCGGGTGTCTTCGATGACCGTCACGTAGTAGCCGCCAGACTGTTTCATTTGCGTGAACCGCTCTGAAAATTGTGATTAGCATCTCAAACTTACAAATATGTATTATAAAATAGAGTCCTTATTGTCTAATACGCCATAGTTACTAAAAATAACATTTTTTTATCAGTCAGCAACTAAAATTATTAGTACACGCTTAACACTGTTTGTCTCGACGTAAAGCTCAAAACGCATTGATAGTAGAAGCGGGGCGGCGCGATGTGGTAGCGTTGTATCGGATGTAGTATTCGAAATTATAAGAAAGCGAGCGCACAAAGCACTGGACTGAAAAAAGCGTGTCGTTCATAAAATCACGCCACCGCGCCGTGCCGATCCGCTTCCGCTGTCAGTGCGTTTAGACCTTTAAGGTATAAGATTTCTACAATTTCGCCGAATCGATAATAATGATGTTATCGATCTTTGTAGCTGACTATACACGTTAGATAGAGTACAGTCAGCCGCAGAGAAAAGGAACAACCCGCCCATACAAGTGTTTAATTACCAGGGGGATACTTTTCTCTTCAGCTGTCCATACAGTTATGTCAATGACAATATAATGCTGAATGCTTTGTATTGTAACCATCAAAAGCCTAGCAGCCTAGCCTGGTTCTGCAGGATATACCATTATTGGTCACATAATATAATTTATAATTTTCAACTACATACTTAGTAAGTAAACCAGATAAGCATATCACTAATTACATTGATTCATTCATCAGCCTGATTCTATTTATAAACAACATTGCGAAAACCAAGAACAGGAAGAAAATCAAGGTCCCAAGAAAGGTTAATATCATATCACACTGCTGGTTTGTCCAAGGTCACCCAGTTCAACTGGCATTTGTATTAATATGGGTTTATTAAACATATTTAACATTCCACTGTTCATACCTACTGCCTTTTCCTTATCAGCAATAAAACCACAGCAGTTAAAATTATGACTATTGCTTCTTTTAAGTTATCTATTGCAAAAAAGGTTTAATATTAAAATCTATCCTATAAATCTATTCCATTTTTTCATGTTTCACTTGCTGATACAACTACCCTCTACTGGATTTTTTACACTTTAATGTATTGCAACCCACTGTTTTGAATTTCTAGGAAGCCCAATGTCTTGAGGTATTATGAACTGTGAATTATGCAAGACTAATTGGTAAACACAGCACCGAAGGCAATACTGACTATCCTTTCACTTATTCATCATATTACCTGCACAAAATAAATGTTGAATGTTTGTGCAATTTAATTAGCAAGGCATTGTATCACACCCACCTTGGCTAGTCTAAATAAATATACTTGTATAAAAGTATTTAGAGACTGCCTTTAAATATTTTGAATAAAAAATATCAGACAAAAATATTAAGATTATTTTTGAAAGCAAGTCACTGAATATTTTTATTTTGTTTGTATTGTATTATATTATTTATATTGCACATAAAACAAGTAATATGAATACATCTTTTACAAAGACAAACTTATTGATCGCAAATACTAATTTACTTTTTTTAGTTTATTTTAAACTTACCATCAAATTGTTTTTGAGTCACATTTCCCACACTTGTGAGCTGGCTAAGCAGCTGCAAGAATCCCTTGTCATAGTCTGACCTCTGCAGCGGCCGCACTACCATCCAATCCTCACCAGGCTCTGCGGCACTGATCTTTGGCTTGAATGTGGCTGGACTTTTGCTGAAATCTAGTCTCTGCAAGAGCTCTGGTGGATAGAGGTATTCCGAGGGCTTGGCACCCTGGAAAATTCATCAACACTAATTAGTTAAAATGTACCGCAAATTATTATTATTTTAATTATAAGATTGCAGACTATGCACCATATTGTTCTATAATAATTGTGTGGTAAAACTAATCAGGCATGCATACTTGTATACCATTTGGTACAATCTTATCTTGATCTTACCGGAAATCAAAGTTATCATAAAGTCCAATAAACTTTTCTGTAGCGCAAAATCATATCAATAAGAGATTGATAATAATGATAAGCAAACATAATCAAATAAAATTAAACCAGACTACTACTTTGGACAAAACATTAAAACTATTAAACTTACCGTAATATTTCTTTCCATACCCATTGTAAATAAATATGCGGATTAAAACAAGCCGTTGAACATTATTTATTAATCGGCCGAATATATTCTAGCGGCCGCTCCACGTCGACGCCACCCTACCAAGTATTGTGACGTGACTATGATGTAGTTGATCTCGCTATGTCCACAATTTGATTCTTGTTCGCACTAGTTGGCAAAAAGTGAAAGTTAACGTGTATACGAAGATCGTACCCACTATTTAACCTCGAACGATAACATTTCCAAAACGACGATTACGCTGAAGTTTGACAGCTCAAATTGGGTAACGATAAAAACGCTAGATTCAAAACATTTTAGTCAGTTTCGACGGTTTTACAAACAAGTCAATTTATTCCAGCAGCTGTTTATTGACAGTGACATTGACATTGACGCATATTGCTAGGTTATGTAAATACAAGGGAGGTTGTTTAATACTTAAATGTAGTTAATTTCAGTAATATTACATAAATTGTGACAACAATTCATTCTAGGTGATAATGGCTCTTCTTAAAAATAATATTATCAATCTACATAAGTGCTGTCGTGCGTATTCAACTTTAAGTAAGACTCTAGATAAAGGCTTAAAACTAAACAAATCACCGCCAATTTTAACTAACCATCGGTGGTTATTTTGGGAGAAAGAACGCAAAGGTGGATATAATACAAAAGAGGATGTCTCAACAGTAACGCACATCAAAAGTGGATTTAAAGAACTGAAATCTGAAGTCAAGTTGTGGTTACAAGAAATGAAAGAATTAGCACTCACTGATCCCCTTCTTATTGCTAGACCAGGTATGTTTACTAGTTTGTACACTTCTAGTTGATTAGCTTCAAATAGGACCTTTTATGCGGCAGAAAATTCTATTCAAACCCTTTCAATATGTAGGGCAAGTAATTTCCAGAAAGTTTGTACCATAATGAACGTGGATGAAGCAAAAGAGGTATGTCAGGATCGTAGCATGTGGAAAAAAGTGGTCTCTGCCTACCCCTGTGGGAAAGAGGCGTGACGGTATGTATGTATGTATTGTACCATATTTATTAACTAACTTAATAAATTTATTTCAAAAGAATGCTCCAATTCTTTCTTGCATCTCTATCTGCTCACTGCTGGAGTCTGCTCTGTCTGCTGCTTCAGTGCTTGTTGCTTGTGGACGGAAAGGAAACGACTATTCAATTCTTTTGAATAAAAATAAAAATTGAGCGTTTATTACTATAGCTCAAACAGTCTGGTTGGACTGTCAACTAGCTGTCAACCATCTGTCAGATCAAAAAGCTGCTACACCTGTGGTAACACAAAAAAAGCAATGAATTGTCATATGGTATTTAAAAATATCCGTTGTGGAAAATAAAATCGGTTGTAACTTCTGTTTTGTTTTTACTCGTTTTTGTTGTGGGAGACGAAAATAGCAAAGTTGGTCGTTCCTTCAGTTGTTTTTAGGACTTTTCTGAATAAGCCTGTTCTAAAGCTCTAACGGGGCAGAGACGGATGTTTTCAAATATTGTTACTCTCGATACTTCGCCCTCTTATAATAAAAATAGAAGCTTGAAATCTATTTATCAGAAGTTCCAAAGTCTCCTTGGACGTGGAGCAGACATAGATATAGGGAGTTGCGTCACGGACGACATGCTTTCTTCGAGAGGCAGCGCAGCTACGTCGGACGATGGCTTTATTACACCGGTGTCGTCTGTGGACGACCTGATGGCGATGTCGCCGCGGCCGGCGCGGAAGGCCTCCGACCCGGACGTCACCAGCGACCTGCTCACGGGCAACGACTTCGACAGCTTCTGTGACGTGACCATGCAAGAGGTACCGAACCACGACGACCCCCTATTCATTGACCCGACTAGCATGGACTACCTCGTAAAGTGCGCCGAGACGACCCGGAACCACAATCACGTCGACCGAGGCAAAGAGAGTTTATTCATCAAATTTGACCCACTGTATGCTGCCCAGAAACGTAATCATCCAAGTTCATCCCATACTGACTCCCTGCCAGACTCGACTGAATGTGATATCGGCTATGAAACTGGCAGTGCTGCGTCTATATTTGCTGATAATAGTATTGGCACTCCAAAACATTCAATGTCTGCTGGATCCATCACATGTGCCTGGGAGAAGCCTACCCAGGTAGTTCCGCCAGTAATGAATCATGAGATCCCTAAGTCAATTTCTTCTGATGTAAGAACACCGGTAATGTTAGTCCGAAGTGCCTCAGCTATACTGTCTTCACGAGATGTAGCCACTGACAGGCTCATCAATTTTGCTGGGAGCACACCACCAGTAGCTGCCCCGCGCAGCCCCCACCATAGTCGTCCCAACAATGCAATGCATCAAATTGATAGACTTCATTCATTAAGAATGATACTTCAAAAACAAGATCATGAAGCTCTGTTACTCAGACAGGAAAATAAGGATCTCAAGTCGACCCTGCATTGCATGGAACACAAGTATGCTGGCACCATTGAGGACCTGGAGTTGAAGGTGAAGAAACTCACTGAGGAGAAACACAATTTGATTGAACGTGAGAGCAAGTTAATACAGCAACTTAATGATAAAAACCTGAACAACAAGCAGATGAGCATTGTAATGGAAGAGTATGAGAAAACAATATCCTCTTTGATTGGAGAACAGCAACGTGAACAGGCACACTCTCAAGAAGTACAACAAAAGCTAATCATGGAGAGGGACCAAGCCTCGAGCCATCTCTCAAGCATGGAGAGCTCATTCAATGACCTCCTGTCCAAATACGAAAAATGCAAGATGATCATTATGGAGGATAAAGAGAGGGAAAAACTATTTGAGCTGAAAATATCTGAGTATGAAGCTGGCTTGAAGAAATATGAAGAGTTGTATAATAACTTAAAAGAAGTAACATCGGAAAGTCTTGCCAAAGCCAATGAAACTTTGGAATCTGTAAAGAAAAACCATAGCATAGAAGTCACAAAGTTCAATGCTACAATAAAGAAACACGAAATAAAAATATCTTCATTAGAGGAGTCGCTAACACAGAAGACCAGAGACAACGAGGAGCTAACGAGGATCTGTGACCAGCTCATCAACGAGGTGCACTGATGTGGCATGCGGCCACACTTTCATATCAATTTAAAAATATCTAACTGAATATTCTTGTCTAAATAATTCTTCTGTGATGAATCTCAATTTCAATTATGACATTCTTATGACTATTGTTGTGGTTGGATATAATTATTATTATAAATATTGCTTTTTGATATCTTGTAACTTCTATAAATTATGCTAACTCGACATGGAGTACTGTGCTCAATTGATAATTTCCACACAGATCTATGGTGCTTATGACAAATTTGTAGGAGTCTGTTTTTTTAGATGTCTTTATTATCAATTAATTGTTAAAATTCCTTTAGAGATACTATAGAAAAGCTAGTTATCTAGACTTCTTTGAAGTGTATTAACATTTAAAATGATTAACAAGTATTCTATTAACTATAACAAATTATGATTGTTTCCTGATTGTTAATGAACATTAATTTGTTGGACTATGATTGTATTAACAGCGCAAGTATTTATTTAAGTGTTTATTGACTTTTCTTTTTACCAATTAATTGCTTTCATTGCGTCCAGTTTCCCGCCTACATTGTGTACAGACGGATAAGGCCATGACTATAGCTAAAATATAAGTTTGAGGAGATTATGATTGTTTGCAAATAGTATTTCGCCTTATACTGCAATATCAGTGCATCATGTTAATGGTAGATATCCGTCTGAGATGAATGAGTCTACTGATTGAGCTTAGGCTACTTTTTTTGAAATAAACATGTGAACTTATATTCATGTTGTTTTTCTACCCTTATTATTACTTAAGTGGTTAACTTTACCTGGAAAACTTGCCCAGTTTATTGCCGACTACTATACTACTCGATAATGAGATAAACTAGAGCGGTCCGCGAAGTTAGGTGCGGCCGGGACACGTTTTGTGCGATCGAGTCTGAAGCGCACAAAAATTCTGCGTGGATTGTATGCATTGTGCGCCGGACTTTTTGCGCATCTTGTGCGTTAGGTACTGCATATAATTGCATAGGTTCTATTTTCACAGACTAAAAAGTACGTCACGGATAGGCTGTCGCCTGCGCAGCACCTTACCTATACCAATTAAAATCTTGCTCAGTTAGATGCCGGGGACTGTACATTAATAATATTCTATTTTAAGTAGGTTTAAAATGTGTGACGCCGCCCATCGTCCAGTAGTAGAACTATTTCACAAACTGTCAGTGTTTATATCCCTCTGACGAAGTTTCGAAGATCGGTCGCAATAAATACAACTTCCAACTTTCTCTCTGCTATCTGGAGAGAGATCGCTATCGGAGTCTTCTCCCACGAACGTGACAGTGACCTGTTTATCACCATCAGGTGAAACGGACCTCGTCTGGTGTTTCAACTCGCCGCAAGTCCTGGAGCAGTTCGTGACGACGAGCGACAGCGACCACAACGAGGGCTTCAGCAGCTGCGGCCTGGAGATGAGCCGCGCCGGCCGCGCGCTGTTCCACGGCCACCTGGACACGAGGGTGCCCAAGGACGGGAAGATTAAGAAGGCCGGCTATTGCTCTTTGCGGTCGCAGCGCGCGCGGGTAAGGGCTCTCACACAGAACTGCGATGCGATGCCGTTTCGCAGGAACTAATTTGAACTAAGTACATACATACATAAACTCACGCCTATGTTCCTAAAAGAGGTAGGCAGATCACACAAAACGTAGCATTCACAAAGTCATGATTATGACTATTTCACGATTCGCAGCCACTTCTAGCTTAATTTTAGGTTTGAAAACTGATGGAAGAGGTAGGATAATAGTGATAGATTGCTAGCCTGATGCCTAAAGCATACCTAAATCTATTTCATTAGTCGCCTCTTTACGACATCCACGGAAGAAATTGAGAGGTGTTATTCTAGACCCGACACCACACGGGTAAACTGAACGGGTAAAGTTAAACTAACAATGCGAATTTGCCGTCATTTATTGTTAAAAACGTCGTACCGCAGCAGCTCGCATGGTTAGTTCTTGCGGTGCGGCCTTGCATCGTATCGCAGTTTTGTGAGAAGGCCCTAAGTCGACTGACACTATACTTGATTGCCTACCCCATGTGTAAATACAGGCGTGATTTGTATGTATTTATATACTCATATATTGGTTTGAAGCCAAACAGTCTTTGGAAGCTGATGTTATTATTGTTTTGTTTTACAGAAATCTTTCAAACGGGAAAGCTCCTACGATTGGAATCTGTACAACACGCTGGTGATAAAAGTGCGCGGCGACGGTCGCTCGTACCTGCTCAACCTGTCGTGCGAGGGCTACTACGATATCACGTGGAACGACATCTACCACTACGTCTTGTACACCCGAGGCGGGCCGTACTGGCAAATTGCAAAGGTAAAATTATTAGGATCAATCTGGTAGGTTGGTTTGGTCATGATATAATAACGGCGATACTTTTGTACCTTTACCGCAATATGGCGAATAAGAAGTCAGACTACCTTTTAATCTTAAAGCCTTTAAAAGATCCTTCTAATTTTGATTGCGCGTCCATTCACGATAAAAAAAACGCCAATTCAAGATAATCGGAAAATGTATATTTTAAATCATTAATCTTTTTTTTCAGATTCCATTTTCAAAATTTATACTTGGATCCAAAGGCAGGCTGCAAGACAAGCAGGTCAGAATGCGGTTGGACAGGGTGACACATTTCGGCATCACATGCTGTGATAAAATAAATGGAGAATTTAATTTAGAAATTGAATATGTCGGTAAGCATCAAAAATAATTAATTTTAACTTTTTTTTGCATGTTTTGTTTTTAAATTATGATTTATTTTGCAGGCTTGGAGTTTGACCCGACGCATGACGAAGAGTTTGCTTATGAAATGTACAAAACGGAACGGTACATCGTTGGTGTATAAGACATTAGTTTAATTGAAAATAAACAAATTAGTTACAGATATCCCATTTTATTTATTTCCTCATAAAGGAGTCATAACTTATTGTATCCGTAAACAAACTATTTTTGGCTTAGGTATGGTTTTGCAAAATTTCACAGAGCAGTCAGTGGTCATGGTGTGCTCTGCCTACCCCTCTTGGGAAAACAGGCGTGAGAAATGTATGTATGTATGTATGGAGTGGTGTTTAAACTTGTCGTGATAAGTTCGTTCATAATCCAATCTTTTTCCGGGAACGTTTAGTTTTCAGTAGATTGGGGATTTATTTAATTGAAACTGGAATGTAAAATAGCGCCATCTATGAGCGAGTATAATTTCCAAGCTGACGTACCAACCTAACCAATTTAATAAAGCTCGCTATTTATTAAAAATCCATCTCGGCAACTTTTACGAACGAACAAATATGTGGCAACACTATAGAATGAAATGTCATTTTTCAGTGTCTATGGTTTAGCAGTAATTGGTAGTGGACTTGACTGATGTCATCATCGTTATTTCCTAATAAAGTTTAGCACTGTGGAGAATGTTTATTTAATTATAAAGTGTGGACTGTGACGAAGGATTCAAACATAACTGTACTCTTTATTTGTGGTTATCATCAAAGTGCGCAGTGGCTCAAGGACATGTGGTAGGTTGTTGTCCGCTAAGGTTTCTTTATGATCGAATTAGGAGTTATAAATTTCCGAGCGTAGGATGTTGACCTTTTGGTTGTGATACTTTGGAATAAATCCTTGTGTCCTAAGTATCACGCTAGCCTTGGTCTTAATTAGGGTATAACGACAAAGATTATTGTCAATATAGCATAGCTTTTGGCTCTAATTTCAATTAAGTAATTGGTAATTGTTATTTTATTTCAGGTATAAGATTCTTCAATGAACACTGTTTAGAGTATAGTGCAAACATTTTAGCAGTACCATGTCAGGTACGGAGCAAAATATAGTGAACTCGATGCAACAATTGTCTGTACAAGCCAGTCACAGCGGTCATACCGAGAAACCTACGCAGGTGGTCACTCCCGCCGTCAACAGGAGCCAGCACGCGGCAGCGAAGCTCACGCCCGTGAAAGCCAATACTGTGTCGCCAGCTATTGCTACAATTGACAGGCTTTTAAGCTTAGGGGGCAACACACCTCCTCCTCCACCAGTCATCACAAGGCCCTCAGACATGGACCCACACACAGTCGAGCAGCTGAGAGCTGTCAAAGAATTACTCACAGCCCAAGAAGAAGAAGCACAGAACCTGAGAGATCTTAACCGAGAGTTAAGAGAACGCTTAGAAGAGTGCGAGTCGAAAGTCAAAAAGTTGTCAGATCAAAATGAAGAGTATGCAGAAAAGGAAAAGGCTCTCTCGCAGCGTGTTGCTGAGAAGGTAAAAAACAATAAACAAATGAGTGTTGTAATGGAGGAGTATGAAAGAACTATATCTTCCCTCATAGGGGAGCGAGAAGCTGAGGCTAAAAGATGGGCGGATGAGAGGGTGACACTTGTTCGTGAGAGAGACGAAGCTGCGTCGCATTTGGCATCCATGGAACATGCATTCAACGATGTGCACACAAAATATGAAAGATGTAAGGTAATTATTCAGGGGTATAAAAGCAATGAGGAAGCACTGAAAAGATCTGTTGAGGAAAACAATGATGCAATACAGAAACTGGAAGCAAGGTATGAGACATTACGACAACATGCTATGCAGCAACTGAACAAGGCCAATGCGGAGCTAGATTCTGTCAAAAAGTCTCACCAAGCAGAGTTTTTGAAACTGAATGCCATGTTGAAGAAGAGTGAAGTGCATGCCTCCTCTCTGCAAGAATCCCTCGCTCAGAAGATTAAGGACAACGAAGAGCTGACTGCCATCTGCGACGAGCTCATCAACAAGGTTGGATAAGCTTACTTAATAATAATAACATGTTTCATTAAATTAATTATTGAGCATTGGTATATGCCACAGATTCATTTATTTCACTAACATGCATTTAATACTTTGCATAAATGTTTTTCAAACATAGAAGTTTAATTGTTATGATAATTAGTTAAAAACCTAATGCTTTATCTAATGAGAGCCAGTGTTGTTACCATTTCATCATTGTGTGTAAATTGTAAATATTCTGTGCAATCAACATTGTGTCCATTTTTATTTTTGTACAATTTTTATACTTAGATTTTAATTTGTAATGACATTGAAAGCAATGAGGAAATTTTATAATTTTGTAATTCAGTATTGTGTTTGTATTTCTTATAAGAATTTATTATCATTAAGTATTGAAGGAACCTGATACTCTGACATGAGACTTAATTATCTTCTTGATCTGGTTTATTTTGGTTTATAAGAATAACTTCATTTATGAAAAATAGGAATCCAAAGATTTAGATAAAGGTTTGCTTACACAGGAATTACCAAACAGGATCATTTTTATTTGATTGTAACTTCAAACATTCATACCTGCCATAAATTATTTGAATGTTATAGAGAATTGGTAATAGACTTGTTTATAATATGCCTATTTTTGCTTCAAAGTGTAATCAGTATACTTAAAGTAGTTTGGTTAGGACTAGTGATAGAACATCGAAGAGCTAATCCCAACCTTTCCCTGTTTGCAATATAGAGGGTCATTGTGAGACCCATTAAAAAGCATAGTTGTCTAGTCTATTGTGTAATGAATGTTGGATAAGAAGTTTTAAATAAAACAAATGAGTTTCAAATTTGGCTTGCTTTGCGCATTTCCTGAAAAATTAGTGTCATGTGTACTTTCTTCACTGGCTTTGTGAAATTATTAATTAAGAATGTTAAGTGTATTTTTGTATTAAGTGGGATAGAAGATGTGGTGCGATACTCCTGAGAGGAAATCAAGTAAAGGCAAAGTAGACATTGCAGTAGTGTCATGTTTCAGGAGTTAGAAATGTAATTGAAGTACATTATTTAATTGAAACTGAATATGTACCAGAGGCTATATTCCCACTGTTGGGTTAATCAAGAGGGATGTAGTTACCGATAAACCTCACATTTCCTAAGTTGACCTAATTATGATGTCAGAAAGCACTTCTAGCCTACACACACTGTCTATTTAAATAATTACGTAAATAATAATTATAAAGAAACACTGTGTACTACTTTCGGCTGTCCATAATTTATTCAACTACCAGAGCTGATATTACAGTTGTACATTGTGCCTTGGAATATATCTTCCCACATCCGGTCCATTATACAAAATACGATTGAGATTCATAAATATAAGTAGTCATTAATTCATGATTCATGAAACATCTTTGAAAGAAGTATTAATTCAATCATTGTTCAAGTAAATGTCTTTTGTGTGGATAGTTAAGGGGTTTCTAAAACCTATTTATCAAATTAGATACTTTAGTAGTTTGAATGCTTGTTAAAGACATAGTAACATACTGTATGGTTCTGTGCATGGTTTTTCTACTCTTTGCTAATTTTGGAGTAAATTTATTCTGTTCATAGCAATACATTATGTGATAATAATAATCATAGATAAATTTAACCCATATTAACTCAAAACATGATTGACATTCCATGAGTCTTGATAATGATTTAGAAAGTTTCAAATGTTTAAAGCAAAAATAACATGTATGATCAATTAATCAGTTTCTCTCAACGAATTCCTTGATCTTGAAGTAAATAAAGAAGCATACAGTTGTATTGTATTGGTCCTGTCATAACGCCAGCTAATGTATGCTTACAGGATATCATGTGCAATATTATGACTTGGTCCCGCGATACATACGCTTCAGTCTAACTACGCATCAGTAGTTCGATTGTTATAAAATCTCTCTGTTAGTCACCATGGTGGTTTTACACTTAGTAAACTCCATGCTTTTCAAACCAAGTAATCCTAGTACAAGTTTGTATGTATATATCCTTTAAAACTGCTTCAGCTGTTTCTTCTGTTTTATTCAGTAATATTTCAGAAACCATACTTACTATGGATAATGTAATTTGCCTAGTTAAGTATAATTTGTAATCATTATATATTTTTATAATAAATAACTATGCGTAATTTATTATGATAGTTTACTTGCAATTTATTCATATGAATAGAACGAAATAAATCAATTCCATATTTGTAATTGTTGTATTATTTTTACGTTATTGTACAATTCTTCCGACAATTTGATATGGCCAGGTAGCTCTATTAAGATAGAGCAGTTATTATATGTATAAATAAAACTTCATTCTTCTAGGTATATGTACATTTTAATTACATTTCCTTTTTACCCGTTTACATTAAAATTGCTTTTTTTTTGTGGAAGACTACTTGGGACTCTTATACAGAAACAGTCACACAAAATTTCATACTTGGCAGAAGCATGGTTCCAATCACACAAATTGGCTCCATGATGATATGACAGCTCACCTTAATCTTAATGACCCATCTGAACCAAACACGAATTCGCGAACGTACTTTATGTCCCGTACAATATACGACTGCAGCTATACGCCTATACCAGACGGGTCTTGGAGATTGACGTTCAGCTTACCGAATTTTTTAGTATTGCCAGCAATCTTTCCCATATTTTTCAATCTAGGTACACTGCGAACTTTGGCTTGTGGCTACCGTGACAATTGTAACTTAAATTTAACGTTCAAGATATCAGTCCTGTCTATCAAACACTTGTAACCTGTAATTCAAGCGTAACCCATTTGGCACCTATTGAAGAGCCTTTCAGACAGACTTTATTAGGCAAAGATTACACTTGTTTCATGAATGCTACTCCATTTGCAAAACTATACACAAACGCTCACAGTGCTTGTCCTAGGCTGAATTTCATTCACTTATTTTTATTCAAGATTTTATATGTGTCCTTACTAACTAAGTAGCTAGCCGCCGAGACGACGGTAGAGGCGGCGGTGACGCCCCACAGCGCGTGGAGCGCCGCGTGGTCCACGAACCCGAATACGGGCGACGCGAGAGTCGTGCCAACCTGCAAATAAGTATGCAAGAAATAATGTAACATATTGTTTATTTGTTCAATATGTAATTATAATCCTTACCAATATTATAAATCGGAAAATGAGTTTGTTTGTTTGTTCCGCTTTCACGCCGTAACTACTGAACAGATTGCTTTGAAATTTTGCAGACATAAAGTTAGAAGTCCAGATGAAATAATAGGGTACTTTTTGTCCCGGAAAAAAATTATGTTCCCGAGGGAATGTTCGCTTTATACCGCAATATAACCGAATTCCACGCGGGCGAAACCACGGGCGGAAGCTAGTTAAACATATAGAACTATATACTGTATGATGTATTTCTGTGACCGAATTATACCTTGTTTAAACGTAAAAAAAAGCATTTAAAATCTCTTTGTTTCATACTTGATAATAACATCAAGTATATTTTATGTAGGAGATAAAAATTTGCATACTATTATAGCTGAGTCAGATACAACTTCAAGATCTATTAATAAAAACATACAACTACCTATCAATATTACATACAATGGCAATTGTACAAAAAGTGATTGTTCAGATTGTTTTATTCAAAATTGTGAAAATTCACACCTGTTCATCAAGGGCATTCTTATAAAGTTCACAATCAATGTTTACATAATCTTAGGCTAAAATTTAAAAACAGTTGAGTCAGATGTGTAAGTAGATAAATGATAATTGAATGACTAATCTAACAACTGAGCTTCCAGGAAACACGCTATTTTGATCTTAAAACAGATGGCGGTAGGATCGTCTTTTTTTACAGCACAACCATTTTAAGGTGCTTACAGACAGGGAATAAGATCGCTCAATGCTTCACCACGGAAAAAGGGGTGCGCGAACTTATATACATCACGTCTGTACACCAAAATGGGGTATGCAGAGCACACAAAGCCAAACCCATGACTACCACACGTTTCATAGCCACTTTCAGCATAATTGCATCATAATTCAGGTTGAATCATTAATGAAAACTAACTGACTAGACCAGCGTTTCTCAAACTTTTTTAGTGACGGAACCCTTTTGGAAAGCGAAACACTTGACGGAACCCTACAAAAAAACAGCAGTTTTTAAAAGTATTATTTATCCACCCGTCCGTCCATGTACCTAATCGCCGCGTCAAAACTTTCGATCAGAGAATAGCGTCTTGTTTTTTTTCTAAATTCTTGCGGAACCCCATCAGGGACATCACGGAACCCTGGGGTTCCGCGGAACACACTTTGAGAATGGCTGGACTAGACTGAACAATATTGTGTAGAAAACTCTATAGATTTACTCCAGTAACTGATATGACTATTAAGTAGTGACCATCTTCAGAAATTTTGTGATGTAACATACATACCAACAACAACTGGATGGCAGTGTTGACTTTGCTGATGAAGGTGGGAGCGAGCTGAGCGGTGGCGCGGGATACATCGAAATATCTGCTCAGTGTTCTCTGTAAATAGACAGAAAATATTATTATTAACTAACTGATACCTGCTCTTTTGCCCCTATTCTTTTGTTTGCATATGAATTTTCTTCTATTAATTTATTTAAAATTTCATTCATATAAAGCGGTATGTAATAATAATAAATATATGTGTGTAAATGTTACAACCCCTTTTTTTTTTTTTTTGTCGAAGAGGAAATGCATTGCGCATTCACCCAGGCATGGGGAGTGCCCGGGGATATGTGGGAAATGTTACAACCCCTGGCATCGAATTTGGCAAGGTTTTAAGTAGCAAGCTTAAAAGGATAGGAGTTGCGCCACTTCTCCATACAAACGTAATCCCCTGTTTTCTCCGTGAATAATGACATTAGAGCTAAAAAATTTTTTTCATTAACCTTTTGACCGCCAAGGCGCGAAGTGAAACGAGGTGCTCTTAACGCCAAAGACCTGAGTCGGCTCTTAGATAATGCTTGTTTTTTTTTCGAATGGTGCTGTATTATTTTATTTAAATTAGGTATAATACAGGGTGAAAATGAAATCCGTAACGAAATTAATTCCTGATACTCAGAATCACTAGCACAATACGATGGTAAAATAAAAAAAAACACTTTTTTTTCAATTTTTTTCATCGGGAAATTCCCAAAAAAATATTAAATGTGGGCACACTACAAACCGCGGTGTAACTGTTTACGTTTGTTTAAATTAAATTCTAAAGTAGGGTAGTTTTGCAAATACCTCAATCGGCGAGTTCGTCGACCCTAAAGTAACCGCCGAGGGTAGGTATGAAAAATGAATTCTCAAGCGGGCAGTCGATGCGCACGCGTTCCCTGATCATCCCGGTCGTACGATACGTAAGCACGAAGTGTACGAGTGACAATATCGTTTGAATTTTCGAATCGCGAGTGCTATGAAATGGTGCGAGTGTCCAAAGTATGTTTTACCAACAAGGTGGTGCATCCCTCCATTACGCTCGCGATGTACGCGCGAGCACTTGAACAATGTGTACGGTGACCGGTGGATAGGCCGCGGTGGACCTGCCACCTGACGTCACCCCTTGTGATTTCTATCTTTGGAGCGAAATCAAGCGCCGTGTGTACATGGACGAACCACAAAATTTACAGAATCTTAAAGACAAGATTGTAAGTGCTTTTTCTGAGGTGAAAGTGACACTGAAGTGCTAATAAGAGTGAATAAAAACGTTTTGTAACATGCAAGACTGTTTGGAGAGAAATGGACTTCATTTTGAACAGCTATTAAGGTACCTACGCTTAGTTTAGATTTGCAGGGTAGGGTTAATTGTTTATTATTATTGTACATAAGTTGATTGATAGCTGACGGCCCACGCGCGGTGTCAATAATGTTAGCACTTTTTAGGAAAACTTTGATGACACATAACTTCTTATTTACAAAAGTAAATGAGAAACTACTCAAATTATATTTTTAAGTTTTATTAACATACAGGTATGTAAAATTTCGTTACGGATTACATTATCACCCTGTATAACTTACACTACCTATAAATAAAGTAAACCTAGAAAAAATGTTGCAGCGTTTTATATTTCAGTTCTTTCGCAATAACTTTGACGCACCATTTAACGTCGTGGCGTCACGGGCACTGACTTGCGATGACGTGATATGGCGTCTTTGGCAGTCAAAAGGTTAAATTTGTATCTGTTGTGGCTTTGCCCCTACGATTTGCTTTTATCGATTTTCTAAATTTTTTATTTAGAATATTGATAAAAGCAAATCGTAGGGGCATAGCCACAACAGATAGAAATATAATGTAAAAAAAAATTTTGCTCTAATGTCATTATTCACGGAGAAAACAGGGGACTATGTTTGTATGGAGAAGTGGTGCAACTCCTATCCTCTTAAGTTCTCATACCGCTTTTTCTGTAATAAAGTGATGCATGTAATTACTCTCACAACTTAAAATCTTGTTGAATTACGATGCCATGGATTGTACTCATTATTTATTTATTTTTTCTTTTGAAAATAACTACGGACTTACTGGAGGTGGTAAGCTCATGTATCTGATGACAAAGCCAGAGGCAACTAATGCAGCGTCCCTGGCCACAATGAGCACCATTAGCCACAGGGGTATCAAGCTCTGCCAGGTTAGTGTCACAAATAGTGTGGCAATGAGCACTTTGTCAGCCAGTGGGTCAAGGAACGAACCCATACGAGAAGACTGGCTCACCCAGGTTCTGGCTATCCATCCATCTAACTGAAATATTGAAATTGGAAATTAGTTACTAAGAAAAGTCTGTTTTTGTTCAGATTTAATTTATGAAATGGTATTATTTTTAAAAGCATTGCTGCCTGTTGGAATAACTGTTTGATTCACTATGGTTTCCTACAAGTTGTACTTACCAAATCTGTAACACCTGCAAAGGCTAAAAGGCCAAGGGCCAAGTTGTAATTGTCTTGCAAGATCACATAACCCAAGTAAGGAGACATTGCAATTCTAGCCACGCATAGAAAGTTTGGTATGGTATAAACTCTATCTCTCTGAAAAAGAAAAAAAAACATAAGTTTCATCTGTATAAAAACGTTGTTTAGTTTCGGTACTAATAAAAAACTAACCTCAACAACTTCTTCAATTGTCTCCTTTACTTTTGCTTTAGTTTCGAGAATATCTTTAACCAAATGCTCTTTTTTTTCCCGTAACTTTTGTCCAGTAAGCTCCTTCTGCTGCTTGATGTCGCGCACTAGCTCTTCGCCCCTCTGTCTGATTCTGTGCTCTGTGTCCTTTAACTGTTCTTTTTTGTGTTCAAATACATCTTTGAAAACCTCCGCTTTCTTATCCAAGTCTAGAAACTTTTTCTTTTCTTCGGAGTAATATGCACACCCAACAGGTAGAAGCTTTAATGGGCTTTTTGAAAATAACGAGGTATATTGTCTAATAAATATATTGCATTCGCGCCTTCTACTGCTGTTTGTTTTACAATATAAAGTACTAACTTGCTTCCAATAAATACACCGCGATATTAACCGCATTTTAACAACTTTTATGAATGGGAACTCAAAATAAATAATAGATCTGTTTATTTTAATTTCAAACAACTGGACATAAATATAATTTGACCAAAATCTCAAGTTTCGTTTCACATCGTGAATTTTTCATGAAAGTACAAGATCGAGTTGTCATTGTCAAAATGACATTGACGTAATCTTCAGATTATATTACAGTTTAAGAAACTATTAAAAACGCTGCTATGTAGTCCAAATTTTTTTTTAAAGTACTATTTCTTTTATTACATAATGGATAATGTACATGTTATGTTATTTACATCTAAAACCTAAAAAGAACGGACTATAAACATACTTATTAACAAAAATAACTAAATTGAATCTAAAAATGGCCTAATTCTGTTAATCTTCTTACGACTAATCGCATAGAATCGCATACACAGGAGTGGTGATAGTGGATTGATTGCTTGCTGGTTTTTTGCGCCGGATGCTTCGGCGCGATAGTGTGGCATACGATTTAATGTGCAGCGTGTCGTGGTGTGGCGGTATGAAAATAGCTTTATGTTTGTTTTTTTTTCCTTCGTTCCTTCTGACTATGAAGGGGTGGGAAAAACTAAACCTCAAATAGCACAGCGCTGAGTTGACTGATGCGATGACAGCTTTTTTTTTACTATGGCGAATACAATTTGACTGTCTAAATGTTTTTACTAATAATAGGTAAACAATAAATTATCTCTTTTTATTAGTGATACAACTCCCGCAACCTCGTATATATTAGCTTTGTATAATCCCTTGTCCCTTCCCATGAAACATCACTATAGTTTTACTAGGTGATTTGTGATACAGAACGGGTTATGTTTTGGTTGGTATCTTGCTTTGTTTTGTAGCTTCTTACGTAGTCTTTAGAACTAAGTATCATCTTGCTCCACAGTAATCTGCAGTCTGGCTCACTGTAACTATCTACATAGGAACAGTAGATTCCGCCAGTGAATGAATTACTTTTGACCTGTTGGGGGTGAATTGATAAACAAGTGACATAATTATTTATCTGTTTACTGTTGAGAAGTGTACAATAGTTTTACTTGCAGTATCGTAATGTGTGACCGCTCCAGTAGCAAGTAGCAATCTCAGCCGCATTTTGTGATTAATTAGCCTCACATGCACTCACAAATAAAATGGACAGCAGTGAGAAAATGAAGGAGGAGGAGTTGAAATATGTGTTACGCCTCCTTGATGATCTCTCAGCAGAAGTATACGAGGTAAACATATGTTATTATTCCAAAATAATATAACACTGGTACCTACTTCAATCTTGCATTTTTGCACAGGATTACTTAATTGTTTTATTTATTTGTTTTATTTAATTAATTTCATTGAGACATTTGCCTATTGTTTCCAGGAACTAATAAAATTCTACTATGACATTGACGAATCAAAACCATCCAAGGAAATATCTAATGATACTTTAGCATTCTTAAAGCAAAATCTTATAAGCAACCCTGTGACAACATCCACCATCCTAAGATTCCTCCAACCTCATCTTTCTGAGAATAAGTTGAATTCAAACAAGATACAAACATTATATTTGGAAGTGTTAAAAAATGAGTTGTCCACACCAGACAGTATTGACAAAGCTATCACTCTCATGTCGCTTGTGAAGTGGGAAGACCAATTCATTCCACAGTTTATCCAGCAAGTATTGAAACTTGTATCTGACGATACTTACAGACAATGCAGAAAGCAAATCCTAATCAGTTTGGTGCCTCAGGAGCGGCCAGAACTGCTGAAGATCACATCAGAGTTCATGCAACAGAATGAGCCACAGAAAGAATTTAAATTGACACCAGAATACATGTTGGAGCTCTGCTATCAGGACAAGACCCACTGGTTGCTCAAAGCTGCCCAAGTTTATAAGCACCAGCTACATGACATGAAGAATGTGACTTTCAAAATAAACAACTTCACTAAACAAATACTCATCATGGTCCTCATAGACCTGACAAACAGTCCTGAGACATATGACCTACCATCCTTAGTACATCAACTAACTAACATATTCTCTATACTGGACACTTACACCACTGCAGATGAACAGCTCCAGTTCTACATAACAGAAGTGAAAAGAGAGTTAACCATAATCAAATTCTGTTTAGAAAACAATTGCAAAATTATGACAACATCAATATTCAATCAGGCTCTCACACAAAGTGCTTTAGGATTGATTTCCCAAGCCTGCAGGCTGCCTAAAGTAGACAGATACAAGGTTTCCAGACTTCTGAATACCAACAATGACATAATAACAGAGTTGATGGCGCTGCAAGGCAGCACTAGAAGACTGAAAGGGGACCACAGTTTAAATTGGGATATTGTGACTTACAACAGCTACTGTGCTATAACCAAGATCATAGACACTATACTGAATGCTGCTGAAGGCAGAGAAGATGCTGTTGAGATCCAATCCTCACTGGATGATGTTAAGCGGATTGCTCTGTCGATCCAGCCAATGCAATTCTGTATTGAAGTTATTGAGAACATATTTGCATGCCTCTTTCTGAGGTATGAGTTTCTGTCTTGTGATGAACATTTACAAGAGTTTCCTTGTGGTACACATTCAGACTGCTCATACTTTTATTCGAAGAAGCAAATGAAAAATCCCCAACGCACCAAGAGCCCAAGTACAGGTTTCATGTGCAACTCATTGACTATGCAGATAATTCTGAACACACTGAAATTGTGTTTAGAAACTTTGGAGGATAATGTTGATGCTGAGACCACTGATAGTGTGGTAATCGCAAGACTGAAGCAACTAGTAAAAGTTGTGAATCATTCTTTGTGGAAGTTGCAGCTGGTGTCTACTCTTCCACCGGACACGGGCCCCCTGCAGCTAAAGCTCTGCTTAGATTATGTAGAAGTAGATGAGAGCAGTGAAGAAGAGGAGAAAGAGCTGGATGTGAAGGCCTCTCGAAAGAAATTAAGGGTCAGGAGGCGGCACACAAACCCTAAACCTGAAGTGGATCCAGTAATGTTTGCTTCCACTATATCAGCAAGTGAAGATAGTAAGTTTATCCTGCTCTAGACTGGTATTTTTTAGCTACGTAAATTAAGTAAAAGTTATACAACAACTTTTTCTTTTCAGCTTGCAATACAACTAAAGGGAACATTGATTTCATCTCTGTTATGTTGGCTAAACCAAACAGTTTAGTAGCATTGGCTTTGTACCACAATGACTTCTCCAAAGCCAACCAAATCATAGAGGTAAGAAAATAATACATGTTTTTCACAAGGTCTTTATTAAGTGATCTAACTCTTCATATGTTTCCTTTTCCATAACTGAAGGCTCATAGATAATATCTCCAGATTTGTTATGTAAAACTCCAGGAGGGTTCATCTTGAGATATACTCTAGCATTGTTGATGGTTTCGTGCGCCCTGAAGCACTTGCAGCAGAAACAACAGCAACACCAACCTAAAGAAAAAGATTTCAAATCTATGAAGACCTCCCCAATCTTCTTACTAATTACTTACTGTGCGCATTCAGGAAGTAGAACAGAGTGCATCTTCCTGCACAGCTCTACACATATTTTATAATAAAAGTCCCTAATTACTATTAATGAGACTTGTGAATCATCCAGTACACAAACTTATTTTGGTACACATAGATTGTATGCATAGATCAAACAGATTTTGTATTTCTGCATAAGTAACAGAGATACAAAATATACTTAACAAGAGTTGTATCTACTACTAGCTGAACCAACGAACTTTGTACTGTCGTCAAATACTTAGTTAATTGTTTGGTCAATAATCATCAAGATGAAACTATAATATCTTTTAATTTGGAATTTTGCCTATACTGGACGATAATCGAGACAAGAGATTTTTTTTATATTAAAGGTATTATAAAAAGATAGATAGTAATAAAAAATATTACCTAATGTGCACCATAGGGGAATGGCCACAACGACATAAACAAGAAGCCAAATTTGCGATATATTCCAGATTCTTTTTGCAATAACTTCGCGTGTTTGTCGATGATTTAAATTTTCAGACTTCATGTTAAATGTGGCTATTGATTTCAAATGCGCCAATAGCCCGGTCCCATTAGTGTCTGAAAATAAAAAATAAATTTATATAGTCGCAAGTTGTCTCGCTTTGTCCCGTATGCAATTTATCGCGTTTTCAATTCATCCCGTTAGCAAATCGTCCCGTCAATACACCCCGCCCCGTCCACACATATACTTCACTAGCTTTCCGCCCGCGACTTTGTTCGCGTAAATTTCGGATTTTGGGGTCGTAGGTTTCTGAGCCTATTCATTACAAACAAACAAAGTTTTCCTCTTCATAATATTAGTGTAGATGTAGATATCTAAACCCAAATATTTAACAGAATCCTTTTTTTTTTCAAAATAAAATTTAGCCTATGTTACTCGTGGATAATGTGGCTTTCGAATGGTGCAAACGGTCCAGTAGTTACTGAGCCTATTCATTACAACCAAACAAACAAACAAACAAACAAACAAAGTTTTCCTCTTTATAATATTAGTGTAGATTTATAAATACTTAAACAATTGTCTTTTTATATCTTTCTTAGGGATCGAATTACGTATGCAGGACAAAGCTTTATGCTAACGGGACTATGTGCTAATGAGACCAATTCCTGTGTGGATGTCGTAAGAATCGACTAAGGAAATAGGTTTAGGTATGCTTTAGGCGATAGGCTAGCAACCTCTCACTATTATAATACCTCTTCCATCTATTTTCAAACCTAAAATTACGTTAGAAGTGGCTGCGAAGCCTGAAATAGTCAATCATGGTTTTTTCTATGTCACGTTTCGTGTGCGCTGCCTACCCCATCTGGGAACACAGGCGTGATTCTATTGTATGAATGGGATGTAGTGCTTTTTTGAAGCGATTTGATAATGTAACGAACAGCGAACGGGATGAACAGCAAACGGTACGAACAACGGGACGACATGCGACTAAAGGGGGGAACTTTGTCTCAGGAGATATTTTCAACTACGTACCTACTGGCGCATTATTTGCTCCACTCACCTATTTTCACCGCATGATATGTTTCATTTAACATTTCTTCTCTTATTGCTTCTGCGTAATACTCATTTATTAAAGCATTGTAATCATACTCTATTTCACTTTCTAACTCCACTTGCCGTCTATGTTGCGAATGTCTTGAGAGCTAAAAAGTAATAAAAGTAATATTTACATGGTGTTTAAAGTATAAAGTAAAAATAATAACTTTATTGTTTAAGGCAGTTAATCAATAAATCACGTAATCACTAATCACTTACGGGTACTTGTGCGCTGGTCGTTATTTTTCCATTACGTCTTATCGGCTTATTAAACTTAGACTGTTCGAATTGTTTGTAATATCTGTGTACTAGACTTCTTGCCCTTATTCTTCTATAGTACTCTTTCTTACACAACCTGTAATGAATCCTCTAGTCTTAACAAGTATGGCTAAATTAAATAAACATTTGTCAGTGTCTGTTATGCCTAGATTTACCTACTTATTAAACTCATAGAATTTGTATACTTTATCATCTATCTGAAACGGTGCTAGCTTGTCTGCGCTGATCATTTCGAGGTCGTTGTCTCCTAGAGAATACTCTACTTTATAATCCGTACTGCCTCTCACGAATATATTGTGAGACTCTTCTGCACCTGAATAACATACTATTAATACAAATATCGCTACGTAATTTAACATCTATTAACATGATTTTGTCGTAATTTACAAATTTTACAATCATTTTTGCTTCTTGTTGTTATTTAGCATCTCAAATATTGAATGCCTGCCAAATATTGACAGGAGTGTCACAAAGACTAATATTTTACTCTATGCAACTCGTCACTGCAACTGACGTGAAACAATGTTAAAGGAGTATCAATATCTTTTCAGATGTTTGATTTAGCTGATGCCGAAATCGCAATTGAAGTGTCGTTTACGGAACAGCTGAGACATCTAGTAGCCAAGATCAAAAACATAATTTACTATAAAGATGATACTCCATACGCGACAAAGGAGCTGTCCGCTCTCTCGGTGGTATCGACGGAGGTCATGGGGCTGGTGGAAGGGTTTCTGGCCTCAAACAGACCTCCTAATTTCTCATTCGACGTGATTCAGTTAGCTGCTTGCCATCCCCACCTGCAGTTATACAGCCACCAAAACGCCTCATTCATCAACGCCGTAGACATTCTTTTAAGCAGCGGCCTGAATAGGGAGATTACTTACGGACTAATAAACGTTGTTGAAAGAAAACTGGCCGAGGTCCGGTGCTCTACGGACGTGGCGGCTGTGAAAAAAATCAATTACGTTAGATTTATCGAAGACATAGCGAGTGTTACCTTTGAAATTTTCGGTAACACTGAAAAGTCGTTCGACTTTGTTGACAACGTATGCGGATTGATCGCAGACTGTCGCATACCGATCAAACACAAGGAATTCTGTAAAATGAACCAGCTCTCTAAAGAACTGCGACAGTGCTGCGAAGATATAGCTGATATCGTCAACCCGAGTAAATCCAAGAGTCTCGATCAGAATCTCCTCCAAAAATACCATCAAATTTACATGAATATCGTAGCCGCTTCTGACAAAGACTTGTGCAATATTGGCGAAGTCTCTCGTCATGGAAACAAGAAGGCTAGGATACATTATCTCAGGATGTGCTACATGTATTGCAAAACAGTATCGCAGCTAGAACAAGAGGAGAACAACGCCTCGTCTCCGAGTGATTCTTCTTACTTCGCAGTATTAGATAAACAGCTGCACGACATTTTCGGCACTATGATTAATGCTAAAGACTTGCCCGTAACTTACTTAGAACCAATATGTAAAAAACTTAATGTAAACCTGATACCAAAGCTAATTTTGAATTTCTGTCCTTCAATTACGCTGATGGACCCTCACACCGAAGCTAGTGAAATGAACTTCAACAATTTGCTCCAGGCTGTATATGATTTCAAAAACATCGAAGAGAATTTGTTTTTGGAGCCAGAGACTAATATGGCGCCTCTGCCACGCGCTCCGACGCCGCAGTGCCTCACGTACGTCGTGCTGCACAACTGGGTGCTAGCGCATTTGATCAAGAAAATCCATACGTCGCCAAACGATAACGCTCTCCAACAAAGTATGGACGCGCGCACGCGCTGCCTCAACAACTACATGGAACTGGAGAGATTCAACTGCACCAAAGTGCTGTTCGGAGGCAACAAGTACCTGGCGTCCCTGCACACCACAGTCGACCTGGACAAACTGTTTCTATTCTTGCCTCAGTTAATAGAATCTGGAAAATTGCTGAATTGCCTTAACATTATAGATTCTTTATCTGAACGGCAAATACTTTGCAGTGCCAATTTAATGAACCTCCGAGACTTGATACTCTTTAAACTGGCAATACATCCGAAAATTGAGAAAAATTGGAAGTATTGCCAATATCTGAAGTGTTCCGAGCTGAAAGTGAATCTCATATTGAACCACTTGAGTAGCTGGCCGGCGGAAGGTGCCATGGAGGTGTTAGATTACTTGAGGTTCCTCTTGGACCAAGAAGCGTTAGACGATGACTTGCATGAAAAATGCTCCAGTTGGATAGTCAAGATCCCACTATATGACCAGGTAACTTGACAACTAGTTCATTTGCCAATTTCAAATACTCACTTATTCGATTTTTGATTAAGGTATGTTTCTCTTTTTTAGATCGCAGCAATCATGGGCTGCAGCCACTGGTATGACGTGTATGAAAAATCGGTAGACAATCCTGAAAACGTGATCGAAGTCCTCATGGACAGCCAACAATTCCAGCTGTGCTTAGAGTGGGCCGACGCGCACGACGTGTCGGAGCACATGAAAAATTTGATCGTCATGAAGCTCCTGCGACAGTTGTTCGAGTACACGAACCAAGCCACGCCCGCTGTAATAGCAGAACTTTTGGCCAGGCTTCCCACCAGCCAAGCAATGGACCTCATCCACGAGGAAATGGCCAAAGTGAGAAACGTCGACATACTGCAAGTATGCGTCGACTTTGTGTCCGAACACTCGTCCGATTGGAAATCGTTCGAGAACATTAAGATCGGTCTGCAAATTATGCTCGAGATCGATACGAATCTGCGGAACATATTCTGGGATTTGATCGAGAAACCGCTGTTGATGATCGAACAGTTCATGATGAACGCCAAACTGGATATGCTGTCGTGTATTGTAAACAAGATCGCGTGTAACTTGAAGAAGGACCCCACAGGAGACAATCTGTACTATAACATAAAGTTGATAGATAATGTCGTGATTTCCCGGAACGCGGTTGACGCGCTGCTTCGATTTTACGCGGAGAAGGCTTTGGACATGAATCCTAAGAACACTTGTCTGACGCCTCCCAAACCCACGGAAGATTCGCTGATGCAATCCATAGATTCAATAAATATAGAGGCCGCGAATCGACCTTTCGTCATGCCCGAACAAGTGCCTTCCAAAGAGCAATGGGCGGAGGACTACTCAACCGACAGATGCATGGTGTGCCAAACCTCTATATTCTCTATGATAATTCGCAGACATCACTGCCGCCGTTGCGGCAGGCTTGTGTGCCACGTTTGCTCAAGAAATAGAATGCAGGTCAGTAAATGTCTGCTACTTTGGTATTTGTTTATTGCAGTAGCTTAATCATGTGTGTATTTGTATTTTAGGTGCCAACGTATCCAACCAGTGTTAAATTCCGAGTCTGCAACGACTGTTACACTCAAACCACCAACAGAAAGACGAACTCAGACCAGGACAACATGATGCTGAGCAGTAACTCGGACTCCGCCGGCAGCGGCGTGACGTGCATGGACTGGTGTCTGTCGACCAACTCCAGCCGGAACGAGGCCGTCCGCACGGAGTTTAGCTTCGAGTTCACACCGAATGTCACCCTCTGCTTGACTATCATGAAAATGCACTCTATCAATTTGGATTATCCGAGGTACGTATTTCTCAGGAAGGCCAATCGTTCTTTCAATCTTCAAGCACAAGTGATGCTACTCGATATGGAGATGTCGGTACAAGTTTGTCATTTAAAAAAGTGAATTTTATTTGTTCGCGCCAGGTTCCTGTTGGATCGTAGCGACGAAATCGCCCGCGCGCTGTCGGGCGGCGGCGACGCGCGGCTACTAGTTCGCGCGCGCCGCTCGCTGCTACTGGCCGCTGCGGAGCTCTATTCACGCGCACCGCACGAGATCGCGTCAGTATCTAGTCTACTAGAAAGGTCACCAACTCGAGCAAAGTGTCAAAACTAACAGTAGTATTTTATAGCGGATGCGGGCGAGGACGCATAGCGGAGACGGGAGCGGCGCACGCGGCGCGCTGCCTCGCTCACGCCGACGCCATGGCTACGCTCGTCAAGCACCAGGCGCACGCGCTGGTCCCTCGCCAGGGCGCCCACCCTAGTGAGTAAAAAGGGAAACCGAGAACAAGGAAGGACCAATAAAAATACATACATACATACAGTTACACCTCTTTTCCTCACGCCTCACGACCAGTTTGTTCCACTTGCTACGACCCTGACATATCTCTTTTGCTTCATCCACATTCCTTAGTCTCTTTTCGGGTACTGTTAACCTGACCTGTTTCTAAAACGTCCCCAATTGGGTCCGGAACGTTCGTCTTGATCCCCTCCCAACACACCATCCACACTTCCCGTATAAATCTGTTTAGTAAATCTTCAAACCAATGAAAATTGTGTTCTCTATTTTTCAGGTCAAATAGTCCGTTCTCTACTGGAAGCCGAGAAGTGGGAACTAGCGTTAGAGATAGCCACTAAATCCGGCATACCGCGGAACAGCGTGCTGGCGGCATGGGGCAAGGCGTGCCTCAAGGCCGGCTGCTTCAGGCAGGCGCGCGAGAAGTTCGCGCATTGCTTCAAGAACACCATGAACGTCTATATGGAGGTGGCGGAGGATTGCGAGTATGGCAAAGAGGCGTCGGAGACACCGTTTGTTAATAGAAGGTTGGTGGAATTATTAAGCTTTGTATAGTGGTCGTCAAATGACTTGGCCTGATTTTAAGTGGTGGTGGTAAGTTCGCGCATCGCTTTAATCTGGAAAAAGCACCTTTAAAATTTGGCCAAGTTGTTTGCCGATAGCTATAAGTTGCAATACTTGCAATCAAACTATACCATTTTTGGAAAATGGGATAGTTCGAAATGTAACCCCCTATCTTGTTATCAATGGACAACAACAAAGTCTGCCTATTATGAATTGTGCAAACTAAATATTTTTTACTCATTAATTGCAAGAGCGTTTAGATCTTGTTTACGCAGGCCTCTCACCACCCTCGACCACCGCAACTTAATCGGCCACATTCATTTTGTGACACGACTAGGCAACGAAGATAATAGCATTGGCATTGACTTTTACCAAAGAATTTTCATGAAACATTAAGCAAACCGAACCCGGAATGACTCGAGTCATTATAAAGTGATGATTTTTCACCATGTTCGTAGGCTGCAAGGTCTGCGAGTCTCGGAGCGCACGAGCTCCGTCTCCAGCTCGCAGTCGGACGGGCGGCCGCGCGCCAACCCGCCGCTGCTCAACGAGATCATCAGCATGCTGGAGGACATCAACTACCCCGTCAACCAGCAGATACTGGCCAAGGCTGAGACCATGAAGGTGAGTCTTTGGCTTGGTGTTGGTAATTACGCGGCGCTTTATCTGTAGAAGATTCTTGTTTTAGGTCTAATTGGTATTCGGAACGTCTGTAGCTCGTTTTGTGTGCTCTGATTATCTCGTTTGGAAATACAAGCGCGATGCGGGATTGTTGAGCCACTTACCTATGTTTGTAACTTCGTCGTGTAATATTAATCCAATAAATGACATCTATTTGGTCACATCGGTCACTGATTACACGTCTAAATTGCGAACAGTGGCAAGTGGCTCAACAATCCCGGTTCGTGACTGTACATTTATGTAATAAATAAATCTGATCAACTAAGTGCACTTCTTGTTCCAGAGTACCAATGAGAAGCTAGCTTACCACAGCGCGAGTAAGAAGCGAATCCAAGTGACGGAACCGGCGCTAAACATTATGCACACTCTAGCCAGCGTGAAGAAAATAAAGCAGGGCGACTACAGCGACTTCCAGACAGCCACAGTCCAACCAAAAAAAAGCTTAGCCCAAGGCTTGCTTCGCAGGAACAATAACCACGAACCCAAACCAGACTACGTCCACAAAAAACTAGACCCGTTCTTCTACAAAGAATGCGTGTACTACCTCTCCAACTATGGCTCCCATGTCGCGAACATAGCGTTCTACATGAAGTACAAGAATATGTCGGAAGTGTTGAACTATTGCTACGAGAATCTAGTCGACAAGGAGACGTTCACGGAGTCGGTTTACATGGAGTGCTTGAAGAAGGACAAGGTCAATGAGCTCTTGAAGGCGATGAGTGATGTCGACAGTACGTTGGAGATGTGGTCGGTGAGTTCCAAAAGTCGTTTGACGTATAAGTTTATTATTTAAAAGATCATTCTAAATTTTATAAAATGTACAGACTTTGCTGTGATGGTAGACCAGGTGCGCTTTATTTTAGTCGACAACCTCGTGCATGACCATCGTGCATGGCTGGTCGACCCTGGGATTGAGAGGCTGTGGCGGGGGCGACATGGCACGTTGTTACATGCACATGTTACCATTCTTGCGGTCCTCGCTGACATCTGTAGTACCTCGCCCCGCTACCATTTTTCAATCCCAGGGCAGACCAACGGCCGACGAAATGACAATTGTATCTGGCGTCTATTTTGACAATGAGATCAAAGTTCATATCGTGATCTTGTAAACAGGAGTACATAATGCACATCTGCCGCACGCTGGAGGCGAGCAAGCGGCTCGAGGCGCTGTACGCGTTCCAGTGCGGCAGCGGACAGCACGCGCGAGCCTCCGCCACCTGCGCGCTGCTGTACGCCCGGCCTGTACGGGGCGCGCCGCTCGCAGCGCTGCACGCGCGCCGGGACACGCTCGCCGCCGCGCTCGCGCACCTCGCGCAGTGCCCGCCCACAGCCCGCAGTAAGACTTAGCACGCACTGCGGTTTTTAACAGACTTCAAAAAACAAATAACAAATACAAAATTGTTTATTTAAATAATTGATTTACAATAAAGTCGTTAGTAAGCGCAGTACTTATGTCTACGTGTTATTTATACAATTATCCAATACACTAACTAAAGCCTCGATATAATACAACATAGTCCTATCTGAAACTCTAACATAACGCTATAAAGTGCTGATATTTATTTAATTTAAATGCCTAAACTAGGATACTAAATGAAGTAGCCTGTATCTTAGGCAAATTAACTATGTGCTTAAAACATAAATTGTATCTTAATTAAAATAAAATTTTCTTCGTGTTTCACAAATAAAAGATAAAATATAAGTTACACTACTGTCAAAAGCAAGTTTTCAGTTTCCTCGTACGACATACTTTTCAGCCACTCCGCTATTTTCTTTTTACAGGTAGCAAAGTTTGTATCATAAATACTTAAACGTCTATTAACTTTGTTATAAATGAAAGGACCCAAAAATGCGGAGAATTTGTGCATAAAAGCGTGATTGGAGCGTGGTAGTTTAAATACTATGTCAGATCGCCTTTTGTTGTTGACCTCGGGGTTATAGGGGGCACTTTTATGTTGTTCTAAAATTAAATTCATGATGAAAAGCTGGCGAACCGAGAGCACTCCACATGACTGTAACAGCTCTTTGGTAGGGAAGAAGAATGGACGAAAAGTTGAGACCTTTAGAATAGCTCTTTGAGCTCTCTCCAGAATTATGATCGTTGTTTTTGCGGCGCCGCCCCATGACGTTATGCAATACGACAGCAATGATTGACATAAAGCTGAATAGACTTGAAAAAGCAATCGCTTGTTAGCCACATCACGCAGTTTTTTAAAGATAAAAATCAATTTACGAACTCTAGATGCAACTGTATCAATATGGGAACTGAAGGAAAGATTATCATCTATGATTACACCAAGATATTTAATTTTAGATTCTTTAGCAAGGACGGGACAGGAAAAGCAGTCATCGGGATTAGTAAGGGGACAATGGTGGGCACGGATGATGAGGTTGCTCGGTGATTGTTGAGTCTTTCTTATTCAAAAAGTAATGTATTTAGTTTTCTCGGCATTAAGTGTAAGAAGATTGCTTTGAAGCCAGTTAGACACCTTATCTAAGCCCTTTTGGGCATGATAGTAAGCATCAAAAAAGGAGGAGGTTCTCAATTCGTCGGGTTTTTTTTTTTTTTTATGTGTGTTCGCTGATTACTCGAAGAAAAATTCTTTTTTTTTTTTTGAAAGGATATAGTTTCCAGGTGGTCCCATTGTCAGGATATCTTGACCTGATGATGGAATATGAGGGAAATCGAGGGCAACCCCCAAATTTTATAGGCACAGGTAATGTTTTTAGTACATTTTTCAAAGCTACACCAGTATTTGCGTTTGGCAGTAAAAAAAAATTACTGAGCTGATGATGGAAGGTCAACTCCTTAATGCTTAGGAGTTAAAGGATAATTCTTTCAATACTGAATGCACCTGCAGACTGGAAATTATAATTTCAGTAATTAGTCAGGCCTGCTGGTGATGGAAGGTCACCCTCATTAGACAAATGCTTTCAGTATAGCCCAAATTTGCAGTCGGTTTTTTTTTGTTTAAAATTATTAAAAAGCGAAACCGCAACCGCAAAGAATGTAACGTACGGCATCCTTTATAAGCGCGCGCACTTGCGGTTTATTTCAATGACTGATTTTAAAAACGCAACTTGCTACATTTTCTTTTGCGGTTTGCAACCGCGCGTTTTTATGTATCCCATACTTCATGTATGGCAGCGCCCCCACTGCGGTTCGTAAAAAGCGGCTTTTTCGAGTTTTTCGTCAGTTCGGCTCAGAGAGCGAAGCAGTGAGGTGTGTTGTGTGTTGCATTATGTCGTCTGAGTCCGAAAAAAAATCCCTTCAAATATCTTTGATCTGTTAGACGATGCACCCAGTACTCATGTTGGCGAAGACGTTTTCTATTTTTTTTATTTCTTAAAACTAAGGCCACAACACATACTGGTCTGAGGAAATCCATTGCCATACTGAACGTGTAATCGGCGGAAACGCAACCGCAATGCGAGTTCCTCCGCGGTTCGGCGTTTTCCACCAAACCGGAACCGCAAGAAAAAAACCGTAGTGCGTGTTAAGCCTAACTACACCCCCCATTAGCGCTGCCCGCTCTGCGCCCGCAGTAACTACACCCCCCACTATCGATGCTAAAGACCGGGCGCGGAGCACAGATAAATTCGAGCGTTGGTCCGCTGCTGTCTATCTCTGTCGCACGCGTGTAGTAATATTAAGCACGTGCTCCGCGACCGGACTTTAGCACTGCCCACACTGCGCCGCTCGCCACACTGCACGCTTGCCACTATGATAAATAAATTATTGCCAACAACTTAAGTTTCTAAAACATCGGAAAGTGGAGTTGAACCAATTGATTCCTGACCTACCTTAAAGTGCTGTCACTATAAACGTAATAAAAATCTTCTTTGTCGAGCAATACTATTTTATTATGATGTTCATAGTAAATAGGTCCTACCTAAGGTGGGTCAAGAATCCATTGATCCGATGGCACATTTGGCACTCAGTCTACCACGCGGTGCTACAATGTATTCCAAATTCCAATGTCAAACTCAATCGAACTTCACCATATTCAATCTCGTCCCACAGAAACAAACGACCCGAAGTCCATCCAATTCCACCTGGACAAAGTGACGATTGACAATCTGATGACAACGATGTCGCGTCAGATGGAGCTGGCTAAGTATCTGGCGGCGAACGAGGCGGCGGGGCGGCTGACGTTAACCGTCATCGACGAGGTGATCCCGGTGCAGGGCGCTCGCCGGGACCCCGACGCGACGGATTGGAGGCCGTTAACCTTATTCGGCTCAAACACGGACAAGATCCGACTGGTTGCGCTGGTGCTCGCTACTGGACAATCCGTTAAGGATGGCTTCGATTTTGCTTTCAAGTGAGTTTTGAATGGGATCTTATTAGCTACGCTCAGGGATTGCCGCGGTGTGTAAGCGCTAAGCTAGCCTATCTTAGGTGCTCTGCCTTGACTTTACTGAACTTGTAGCGCCTCTTAGCACCATCATCTAGCTATTCAGAAGGGCTGGTAATATAAATCGCCGTTATTTTTCTCGTCGTCGAATGTCAAATGACTCTTGTCGAGCTTCACTGCTCATCCCTTACGTCCTTCTAAAAATACCAATTTTAACGAACAATTTCTACTATACTCGTATTCAGTTCCAATTCCAACGAATATTCCTTACTATTTCGTTATTTTTTTTTAATCTGATTAGGGAACTTCACACGCATATGTTTTTTGCAGGATCATCAAGGAGCACAGGCTGGACTCGATGAACATCTACACGCACGTGGCCAAGTACCTGGTCAACACCGACCGCTTCATGGAAGTGAAGACGCTCGCCAAATGCATACGGGAATCTAAGGAGACGGCGTCCAGGTAAGAAATAAATAAATTCAGCTAATTTATTTTTAACAACGTAATTTCCGAATGCAATAGCGTTTCCGTAATTATCAATTTGTGCCGAATTTTAGTATTTAATGTACTTAATATTATAGCTCAGCGATTCTCAACTATGAATCTCTTTGAATGCAGTTTTCTTTTTAAAAATAAAGGAAAGTTTCCTTTCAGTAAAATGAGCCAACTCAAGGATTTAGGGTAGTTTCTTTCCAGTAGGATTAGCGCAGTAACACACTGTCACTTTCTGACGTCTCTAGTTAGACAGCGAATGGTATAATCTATGGTAATAATGGTATAATGGGTTAGAATAGCACCTCCCCCTTTCTTCCAGTAGGTGTCGTAAGAGTCGACTCTGGGAAAGGGGTAGTGTATTATGGGCGATGGGCTAGCAACCTGTCACTGCAATATCACGTTTAACTTCTGGTTACCCTGATATTGCTAAACGTGGCACTGCATTTCTGAATTCATGTGCTCTGCCTACCCCTCTTGGGAATACAGGCGTGAGAATATGTGGTATAATCTATCTCGTGCCCAGATGGAGAGAGGTGGAGATCCACTAACGCCTTTTTGTGCTAAGCTGGTAGAAAGGGCTGGTAGACGACTGAGGCTGATATGCTGATGATGTTTTAATTGCACAGCCTGATGAGCGACCAAGTGCTGGAATGGGGCGTGGGAGCAGTAGTGGCGCGCTGCGAGGCGCGCGGCCAGCTGCACGACGAGCAGGCCGAGCTGCTCATCC